>CACKRE030003532.1:443836-456540 GCA_902602495.3 Ectocarpus sp. CCAP 1310/34
TCTGTTTACTCTTCTTGTTTGTCAAGCCAGCGTTCCGCTTCACTCCCTGGCAAGCGTAGGTGGCGCAAACGCTCTGCAGCTGCAACATTATCTGCTTCTTCGTCATGCCGCCCTCGATGCAGTCGCCAAAGTGTGCGACAGCGGCCTTCGCCAATGGGTTGTAATTCAGCAAGAGCGCCTCAGGCTGCTCAGATGCACCTCCATCGGGCATGTTGTGCAATGGTTGTGTGGTCTGCCGCGTGAGGTCTGCTGCTGTGCGCGTGTATGTCGTGCTGGCACTTTTTACCCGCGCGTGCGCGCGCGCTGCATTTCAAAAATACATGACAGTCCAGCAAAAAATCCGCTGACTAAAATCCGGTTCCTGTAAGAAGGGTCGTACGTTTTTCCCAGCCGGATTATTGTCCGGCCGAAAAAATCGATTTTTCAGATCAAGAATCCGGTTCTGTAAGAAACAGCCTAAATAAACACGGAAATATGCAAGAAGAAAACATACCCTACTCGCCCACCTATTGAGATACAAGAACGTGTTACGTGTGGGCATGAATCTTTGTCGAGCGCCACAATGTAAAGGCGGTGGGTGTGTCCATCTACATGGACGATCGGGGCGCGGCCAGGTCTGCCTGCTGATGCAATTGATTTTCCAGAAGCGAATCGCGCATGCTGCTATGCGGTATGCATGCGATGCGGAAGGATCCACATTTCAGATCACCGTCCACCACAAAACACCGCTCGTTACCCGCCACGCGAGCAAGCGCATGTGTTAACGTGACAATTTTGGTTACCCTCTTTGAAGTCTGGACTCCTGTTTACCAGGTACTCCTCCGCAAAGCCACTTTTTTTCTAACATGTTTTCTTTGAAAGTAGTAGTAATATATAGGAGACATTATCTCACAGAAAGACTACAAACATACCCGTTTGAGATATAAACTCAGTCGAAAGGGATGTGCTGGAGTCTTTACAGTGAGTGGAGGGAGACCGGCCGGGAACTGGGCCTATCTTGTTGTCTGTAGCAGCATTTGCACACCTCTGTCAACTCTTTGTACGGATGAGTGTTCCGCTCGCTCACCTGGACGAATGTGTACTTGGTGGCTGTGGCTGAGTGCGAGGGGGTGAAGGACCTAGCTCGACGAACCGGTCAATCGTATCTGGTACCGTTGGGTATCTTGTCGGGTGGGCACCCACGACGCCGCAGCACTGACAGTGTTTATGCATACGATGAATAGAAATACCGCGAGTCAACGCTGTCACCTGCCCGTGTGAAGCAAGCAGTGCTCCAAGTCCGCCTCCCGGAGCAGTTAGTGCTGGCAAGATGCAGCAAACACCCTTGTACGCAGCTCTGTGAACACCTGACAGCGGTTCGCAATGCGAGGCCAACCTCACGGGCCAAATGAACCGACGATGTTCCGTTTTGCATGCACCCCGCCGCGGTACCGATCGTCCGCCTTATTTGCCCTCTCTGCGTCTCAACACGAAACCGAAACGTTGTTTCGTTTTTTCAAGGTACGCGTGACTTACGACGACGAGCCGGGGCCGGAGGACTTCGAACGGGTGTCGCGGGACCTCGCGAAGGGCGGCACCAGCGGAAGAAAGGCCTTCCTCTGGCTCAAGCGCCACCCCCAGCAGATACCCAGGACCACCAGCGCCACGGCCCTCGACCAACGGAGGCGTAGCTCTAAGGACACGAAAGAATCGGGGCATGAAGCAGCAGCAGCAGAAGCAGCAGCAGCAGCAGAAGCAGGAGCAGCAGAAGATGAAGGAGATAATGGCGTCCTACCGATCGGCGAAGTTGTGGTAGCGTACGGGTCCTCTGACCCAAACGTCGAAGAGGCGACGGAAGCGGCGGAGCAAGAGCGCGCGGCGGGGGCGGTCGACGGCGCGGGAGGGGAGGGAGGGAGTGTGGAGGAACGGCGCGTTGCTCGAGTGTGGGAGCGATTGGATCGCAGCTTGAACCCTTCCGCGGCAGTTGCGCCAGAGGACGATGGAGGGGGGCAGCAGCAGCAGGGTGGCGGGTCGGCCGTTTACTTGTGGTTTCGACGGGTTTCGGAGGAAGAGCCGCTCTCTTGGTCGGCCCACTCCCTGACGGTGAGACAGAAGGAGATGGTTGAGGGATGACATGAATGAATCACAGGACGAGGTACTGCTGTAGCGAGAGAGAGAAACGTGCATGTCGTTCAGCAGGGTAGAGGGAGGCCGGGATAGACGGATAGACGGACAGGTACACGTTGGACATTGGAGGGATTGTTCGAGACAGCGCAGCGACTCCGAAGCTAAAAAAATGGAAGGGAAGGAGAGATTGGGTAGTTGTAGAAGTTGTAGTCATCCCCTCGGCGAAGGAGAGCTCGCAAGCACCATGCCGGCGTGGTGATGTCATGTACAAAGTCTTAGTAGCTGAGGAGCACCTGCAGAAACGAAGCAATAAATCCTGTTGGTTGGGGGGTGCCCGCAAGTTGCCAAAAGTTTTCGGTATGTTTTCTGCGTATGCTGCTGTTCCATTTGTTCGTGCCGAAAGGTGGGCGACTGGTTGGACGCCCGCGACAGCGACGGGACCTGGTGTGTCGCCCAGGTGGTGCGGATAGAGGGAGAGTCGATGCGAGTGCACTTCCAGGGGTACCACTCAAGATACGACGAAGACATCCGGGTGGAGTCTCTGAAGGTATGCAGTCGAAAATATGGGTGTAGAGCGTGATCTTCCAGGGCTGCCAATTCATGGATGGTGTAGTTCTGGATGCTATGCTAAGCATGTCGCGTTTCGCCAAGGCCGATTTGTGTTTGTGTTCGAGGTTACCGCAGTATAAAGGCAGGCCATGGGACATAGGACGGATGGCATACTGAAACACCGCTCACAAACGTCACAAGCGCCACCGTCGGTATGACGACCAATGCCAATTAAAATTGTTGTGTTTTGGATGCTGGGTAATGAGCCTTGACGTCGCATCTGAAGGAACATGGCCCTCATGCTGTATCGACATATGTGCTCTTGGACGGGCTGTCACACGCATCGTGTCACTGTCAGGCCATGATTCAAATGGTAAGGTAAAGACGCCTGACCAACGCACATTTGGAACCTCGTTGTGCCACTGTGTCTGATATTGGCTCCTAAAGTTGGCGAAGCTGGGCACACATACGTCAGGAAGGGACACGGGACAGTCAACCAGGAGACCGGTGAGAGAGACACACACTAAGACGCTGCTCTGCTAGAAGGCCGATTGCATCGAGACAGGCTTGGTCTCTTGTAGACGTACCCGATGCCCATGCAGTGAGTACATACATGGGGGGTTCGTGCACCCGCGACACAAGCCGAAACCCGGATCATGTTCTTGTCACCGGTTCAAGATCGAACACCACCACCGCCTCAACTTCCAACCCGTGTTTAACCTCAATACAGGGAGCCCCGTGGGGCATCACTCCGAACGAAGTTCGCGATGTTATCCGTCGAGTTAAAGGCCTCCTTCCGGAGGTGTTGCGGGAGGGAGAGGTGGGGTCGGGGGATGGTTACGGTGGCGGCGGGGGGCAAGGGCAACACGGCCCGGAGGCCCGTTTGTGGCAGATAGACTTGCCGGCGTTCATCGAGCGCTGCATGTCGTCTTCGATTAACGATCTACAAGCCCTGCCATTCATCAACGATCTGTTCAAGGTGCGCTGTTCGTGTTGTAGGGCTGACGTCATAACGGTCTCGTGCCACCGCAAGGTAGTTTGTGAGTAGGTCACCTACAACAGCAGCGCAGAAGGACCGCTCATGGATCGATTTGTTTGAAAGTCGGGCGAATTTCTTCCCTCGAAAAGAGGCACACGGTGCGGCGCTATGTAAGCTATTGTTGTGTGCACGGAGCAGGATTCTCATTGGCCTCGACACTTATGCTTGCCTACCCCCCCCCAACATACACACGACCCTCCGCCTTCTCTGCACCGCAGCTAGTACTCGAGATCATCGCGGTGCGCTTGTGGAAACCGGCACCGATGCCGCGGCACCTGCTGCAGACGATGTCAAGGCTGGGGCACGGTGATCGCCGGTGCACGTGGTACTACGCCAGCTACGGCCGTTCAAGCGGCACCCATGATGGACCGGCGTTATCACCAGGAGCGGGCGGAGGCGGGGGCGGGGGCGGGGGCGGGGGCGGTGGCGGTGGCGGTGGCAGCGGTAGCGGTACCGGCGGGGTCTCGGAGGAAGAGTTTGTGTTCGTGGAGAGGAAGCCAGAGTGGGACAAGGTGTACGTGCAGCAGACGAGAGGGGGCATCCGAGCCGGCTTCCAGTCCGTGAGTCCCCCTCCACTTTGTGGTTGTGAGATAGTACGGCTGTTCCGGTACAACTGGAGGGTTAGGCGGTTCCTCTCTCCTTACGGGCCGGGCCGTCACGGCGGAAACCGCTTTCGAGGATGCAGGAGGCAGCCGTCCGCAACCGCGTCGCCAAGTGCTGTTCTCACCTTTCTTGGGCGTGCCGAACCGGATCGACCTGTGACGCCTGAACTGAACCACCCGCTTTTGGAGTGTTTGTTTCGTGTGGGTGGTGTAGAAGTCGCTCATGGTGGTCCGGCGCACGCTTGCGTATCACAGTCTCAGCTCTTGTCGCCCCTCCCGCGCGCCTCTGTTCTCGTATCACAGGACGCGAGCCGGCTGTACGTGGCGAACATGAACCACTTCGGCCGGGCGGGCGGATACGCCGCAATCCTGTCCAGGATCGATCCCAGCAGAGCTGCGGGCCCAGTGTCGATCGAGGAGTTCATGACGTACACCGGTTTCTTGGCGGTGGCGCCAAAGTGCTTCGCGTCGTTCTCGAAGGACAATCTGTAAGACGTTGCCGGCTCTCCCAGAGGGATACCTTAACCTTTGCTTGCGTTTTCATCGCTATCTGTTCCCAGTATCCCGCTGTTGTCCAACCGGCGTAGCGACGGTGGGTTGGGGTCTGGCCAAGTCGCGCGGGTGGTGATTGTCTACAATAGGACCTCTCTCTAGATCATCCCGTGCTGCTGCTGTGTTTTTGAACGTGTTGTGTTTGTCTGTCACGACAGGTACTTCGAGGACGTTAGGCGAGGCGTTATGGCGCGTCTTGGGCGACTGTCAAATGACGAGCTCGCCACCGAAGAAGAGGCGGTGATGGCGATCATGAGCTCCCTCGCAGTCGTAATGTCGGCCATAGACACGAAGTTCAATGTAGGTGTAGCAGCAGATTACGCTGTTTTTTTCATGTATTTTGGTTGTTGTAACTGACGTGTATGTACACACGTGTGTTTTGATTGTTTCGATCGAGGCCGTCCGTGTCTTGTGTTGCGTTCGTCTCGGATAGAGTCGCGAAGTTCTTCCGTGTTGCCCAGCGTGATATGAGGAAGCATGTTCGTTGACTTCTTGGTTGCTCAACTCAATCTCTGCGACTACATACCCCTGCCGTACTTTCTCACGCCTTGCAGCGCGTGCGGCGTACACTTCTGTACGTCGGGTCGTTTCATTCCTATGCTCTTGCTCTAGCCTGAGCACTTGACGCCAAACACCGGCCGCGTACGCCATACGGTAGGGCATGTTGTACGGTGAGCGCGGCTTTCCCCCATCTCCGCCCGCTCACTTGCCGCGTACCACCCGCCACCCTCTCTGGCTTTGTGTGCGTGGCCCCCCTGGAGCTTGCGCGACACGAGTGACTGACATCCGCCCCCTCTTGTTTGCTCGAGGTTTGCCTTTTTCGCCTCTGTTACCCCTGAACTCATGCGTAACTAGTCAGCTTTCTTTGCCCCGCCGATGCCGACGCACCCACCGTCTTGTGGCCGTCCCTGCTCCTAATGGGGTCCTGTCCTGTCCCGTCCTGTCCTGTCCTGTCCTGTCCTGTCCTGTCCTGTCCTGTCCTCTTTGGCGTGTGTGTGTTTTGTCTCTTCTTCTTTTTTTCGTCGAGAGCAGCGGACGGAGAACTTGGAGCGCTTCCACGTGATGTTCGCGATTCAGCTGATCCGGTGCCCTTTCCTTAACCCAAGAATCAGGGGCGTGAGCGTTCTCAGCGACATCATCGAGGTCACCATCAGGAACGCGACGAGGTGATGGGTGGATGAATGCATGGATGGATGCACCGGTCGGCGGTGGAGAGCGACGCCACACACGCGCCCTTTTTCTCGCCATTTCACGATTGGTCGGTGCTCGTTGCTCGAAACGCAATACCTAGCAGTTCTTGTGAACGCTACAATGTAGACGTTGAACTTGCCTTGTCTTTATGAGTGACGCTTGCCAGGGGGTCGTAGGAGTTGTGAATGTTGCATGACCTGGACTTGGAGGTCGCGGAAGAGGCGCCATTTCCCGCTGCGCACGACGTGCCGGTAGAAGGAGTGCGTCCTTGGTCACTGCAACCGCGGCGATCAGGCACGAGTTGTCACAACTCACAAGCCAAGTTCAACGTCTAGCGTTCACGAGATTGAAAATTGACAGAATATATTCCACAACGGGCACGCAAACTTCGGCGGTTCTCTAGATTATCATTTGTTTGTCCGCAATTTGGGAGACGAATAGCAACATTCCTGGGAGGGGACAAGACAAAAAATCCCCGGGTGGGAGAATCAACAACTATTAGAATATGAAGTGAATTTTGTTCGACCGAGGGAACGATTCATTTCTTCCCCTCCCGGGGATCATTCGATGTATGCCCAGGGACACAAAAATCAATTTTAAACTTTCGATCGAACGAAATTCTCTATTAACTCAGCCGTTCGTGTGAGGCGAGCGCTCTGTACGTGGTTGCTGTCCCGGTAATCCGTTCCTTTCTGACTACTAGGTTGACTCGAGCCTCGATACCAATGAAAAACAACCAAGAACAGTTGAAAAGCAAAATCCCTGGCAAGGCTTGCGGCATTCACGAGGCGTTGCGATCATCAGCGAACCTGGCAGGCGTTGGCGCCACATTACTTACAACCGCCCAGTACTCAACCCGCGAACATCCTGCGATACACAACCAAATCCGCAGTATTTGGGTTCTTCTGAGAATATCATGTTTTCGTTTCAGGAACGTGCAGTTGCTATCGACCCTTGAGCTAACAGTATGTCCTTCCCAGATTAGCGGTGGCAGGTGCAAAGCCAAGCTTGGAACAATGTCGTGCGGTTGGCTTCGCACGCTCGGTGCATTCGGACACGTCCCATGACGGCCTGAGGAACTTTTTCTACAGCAGTACATATTACGTCGGCTAAGGGAAAGCAATTTGCAGGTAGCGTGTAAGGACCGCTTCCCAACAGGAACACCTCTGTTGTGAGGGGATCGACCCGGTCAATCAAGAGCCCGAACAGGATGCCTTTCACCTCTATGGTAACTTGAAGCTGTTCAGCGATGCTGCGGTATTTCCGGCCATCGGGGTCTTTGGGTTCGACGGGCGTCGCCAATCATTTATGACTTTTGAGCATAGTCTCCTGCGTACAAGGGCGTCGCCTGATAGCATGTCGGTAGGATGGTAATCGATGTTGCAGAAAACGTGAAGGTGCAGAAAACACGGTCTTTGGGCTGTGAATAACACCGTCTGACCCAAACCGAGCAATGGTTGAGGATAAGGATTGTAGCCCTACACATTCCCTCTTCGGCACATCGTGCTGGCACTGTGTTCAGGGTTAGACTATTCGTAAACCTTGTTGGTTTCACATCCTAGAACGGAGGTATCGCAGACATGTGGACACGCAGACAGCAGCTCCGAAAGAATTCGCCACACGGCCGACCTTGCCTTTGCCCGTCCCTCGAGTTGATCTGGTGCCTGTGTCACCACTAATTTAAGTCGTTGCGGTCGTTTGGAACAGGTTCACGGCGGGGACTGCTTGAATTGAGAAGAACTACGTCGAATAGCTGTGTCGATGTTTTGACTAACCTCTTCCCTACCCTCACCACTAACGCCATTTTCCGTTCTTTTTCGGACGATAGGCTGTCGTGTCTTGTCTATAATAGTATGCGATATTACCTCACTTTTCGAAGCGACATGAAAAATACAATATGGTTGTTCTGTGCGCACGTCAGTTTACGCTCACTCCCACCGTTTTGGTTCGCCGGTCGTTGTTGATTCAGCTCCACAATTCTGGGTTCGAGGCGATGTTTTGTATTCGATCACACATGAGACACACCAGACACCCCACTATCTGCGCCCTCTACCTCCCCGTGTGTGCGTGTTTGTTGTCGAAGGCGTCGGTCTAGGGGGATGGGGGCAATCGGCGGTGGGGGTGGCACCATCACGTACGAGTGGGTGGGGGAGCAGTGGCTAGCGTCGTGGCTGTCGGAAGAGAGAGTCGTGGAGGCGATTCTCGGAGACTCGGCTGGTGTCGGACAGTCCGAGACGGAGGATGCTGCTGCTGCTGCTGCTGCTGCTGCTGCTGCTGCTGCTACTGCTGCCAAACACGGGGATGGGCCACAGGGTGGAAGGAGCAGGGGCGATCACTCCGTGAGTGTTGGTTGTCACGAGACAAGTGCGGGCAGTAGATGGTGGTGCAGGTGACGGACGTTAGTAACGAGGCTCCACGCCAGGCTAGATAGCTAGCTGGGCCGTTCGCTGAATTACAAATGAAGACAGCGGAGGGCTTGTCGTGGTCTGCAGGAGATCAACCGAAGGACGATGATGAAAACGATTCTGTGTATTATGAGACTGATACAGGTACGCGCGTGCGACACTTCACGCTCGTCAGAGGCGGTATCAGCGATGACGATGGCGATGGCTATGGCGATGGCGGTGACTGTCCCATCGGTGACCCTCTTGCGCAACCTTGCCAGGTCATCCGCCATATCCCTGTCACTGATAACGACCGACCGCTGTGATGGTGTTCGTCCTATCAATTCCGACCCCAGTCTGTCATACCGATGTGTTTCGCATATCAGCCGGGGTAACTCAAGGTTTTTTTCTAGTAGTTATTTTATCTGCCCCATCTTTCCTTCTCCATGACAGGAGAAGAAGGGACACGACACTCACGTGGAGGTGCTCAAGAGGGCCGACGGGCTTCTCTGCTTCATGGCGGACCACGATAGGCTGTCGGAGAAACACCTGGATCTGCTCTGGGCGGCGGGGATAGGACAGCCTGACGCCCAGGTATCTACATACATTCATGCGCCCGCCGCTAGTTGCCTACACTTGCACAAGAATGTAGCAAGTACAGACGGCACGCAGTTCGTGTGTTGTTCCACGCAACCTGCCCTACGTGCTACCGGTATATTTTTTTCTTTGTCGGTGCGTGCCGCTGAATCTATCGCCTGCCACGGCAGAGACATGTTACGCTTCCTCGTCCCTTCCTTCACTTCTCTTGTCGTTGAAAATACCCATTTTACTTGTGTTTTGATCCGTTCTGTCGGCGAGAGACAGCATTATTTCTCGTGAACGGGAACCCAAAAGGCTGGTGTTTTATTTTTCTTGTTCTCGCGTTTGCGTCTCCGACGGTTTCGGCTGCGCGCTCCGACAACCGACCCTACTCAGGTGCGAGCGGTGTTCCGGTTGTTCGAACACCTCTGCCCAAGGCTGGACAGGAAGGGTCTCGACGTTCTCTACGGCCACCTTCGAGATATGCCGCCCCAGTACGAGGAGATGCACGTCCAACTCATACATCGCTTCGCGGAGGCCGCCAGCGGGTGGGGCGCGCGCGGGGGGTCTGCGGATAGGGCGAGCACGTCACACGGTGCGAATGAAAAACACGCAGACGTGAAGGGCGTTTAGTCTGCTGTATGAGGATGGGTTCAACAGCGGCAGGGCGAGCCCAGTCACTTTCGCGAAAGGCAACGATGTGCGACGACAAAGTAGTTTGTTCGATGCTTGCAAATACGTTTCGATGCATGGAGTGATGCAGGTGCTGCGCGACCATTGCACCATCTTCTCACACGGCGGTGCTTTGCCCTTTCTCCTGCCCGCGCTCGAGCCTACTTAGCATTTCTTTCCAACGCCATACGTGATGTCAATGTTGCCTACCAGATGCCAACCCGCAGTCCATATTCGGGCGTGGCGGCAACGAGCTGCTGTGGGAATCAGTGCAAGATCATGCACCCGTGACGGCTGAGGTGGCAGACCAGGTGAGCGCCCAGCACACAACAGAGTTGTTGCTGGTACACTGTACACAGATAAGACACGTACGCGCGTACCAGGCAAATACTTCGTTGGTATGTAGTATCTACGAGCCCTTCGTCATTCGCCAAAGCGCTCCCTGTCGTGCGCATTCGCGGGGCGCTTTCCTTTTGATGTAGCTGCCGAATCTTGAAATGAGAGAGGGGGGAGGGAGTAGTAGAACAGTGTGAGGCGAGCAACAGCAGCATATGTAGGCCAATCGTTGGGCCGTGTGCCTTCGTGTTTACAAACGAGAGACACCTGTGGTAAGACTATTTTTCGGGATGAGCTTGATTGATTGGTCTGTTATTGGAACATCTTGGCATGCCACAACGAGACCCTTGCACCTGTGAGCATCGCGAAGGTTACCGCCATGTCGAGCACAGCCTACCTCCTGCGCCCCGTACAGCATGATGGCCGACACGCCCCCCAATAGTACCGGGGTCTTTCGTTAGCAACAAGAACCAAACGTCCACCGCATGGAAAAAGGAGCGCGACTAACGACCAAGGCAAGCTACAGGGGAGTACCCTCCCTCCCCCTCAAGTGCCAACTGCGTACCCCCTTTTTTCGTCTCACAGGCCTCGGAGGCGTTGGCTGTTCTTCTCTGCCACCCATCCGGGGCGGATGGCGGCAACTCATACAGCAACGTTTCGCCCGGCGGACGGTTGCAAGCGGGGATGGGCTACCTTAGTGGCGGGGGCGGTGGTGGTGCCGGGGGCGGGGGTGCGGCTGCTACGGCGGCGGCGAGGGAAGGCGAGATTCACTGGAAGCGGCTCATGTTCTTCTTCGACATGTAAGTGGGAGGAAACGGTTGATTGCGCTCGAAGTACTGCAGGAAGGCGGGAGAGGGAGCGAGACCCAGGGGCCTTTCTTCCCGTTGTGGTCGTTACGTATTTGGTACAAGTACCAGCGGATAGCCGCGATTCTCCCTTTCAAACAAGGGACGGCGAGGTCTTCATTAAGGTACACCGTTACCTGCTACATCTAGGCTATGATTTGATTGCTTGTGTATGCAAGTGACTCAGCAGCGACCTTTACAACGAACACGATACTTCCGTGGTACGCGCACCTCCGCCGCAGGTGCTTAGAGAACGTGGAAGGTGGAAAGAGCGTGGCCCCGAGCCTTCGCCTCATGCAGCGCATCATCGACGCGCAGCCCGAGATCTCGACGAACAACGCCTGGGCGAACGCGGTCGTCGGGGGAGGGACTGCTGGCGGAGGCTTTGGCGGGGGGGAGGGGGTCGGGTCCGCGAGAGGCGCGGGCGGTGCTGGGCGAAAGGACGAGATTTTGGAGACGCTGAACAAGGATCGCAGCCTCCTCAAGCTTCTCGTTGACGTGAGGCGTTCACCCATGCACCCTGAGCTGTAGGTCGTGTCTACAAGCGCATCGTATGTAGGTGCCCGGCTGGGGTCGGGCTGTTTGTTTGTTTTTCGAAGTCCAAGCAAGGGGTGTTGGTGCATAGAGGCGCCGTGCCGTTGTCGTTGGGCTCCTTGGCGCGCCTGTACGCAAGCGGTTGCTGGAAGCATCTGTCTTGTCTCGAACTGTGCTCGTCGGTCGTCACAGGGGTTCATTCTCTAGTGTACCTCCTCCCGTACATGCTTATGCTTGCGGATTCCAATTACTTTTCGAACGGCCCTGGATGGAATTTTCTCTTCGTATGGTCATGAACCTTGCCTCCTAGACACCCCCGACCCCTTCCCATGCGCTGCGGTGAGTACATACCGTTACCCTAGCCCCCACATGTGAACAGAAATATCGATTGAGCACGAAAAAAGAGCAGGTAGCCGTGCATAATGTACCGACGTAATCCTGACAGCGTTAGTGTCGTGCTTGCTCTTGCTCCTCCGGGTGTACACAGGAACTCCTGAGGTACCGAGCGCACGCGCAGACAGCAGTAGCCCAAGAAGTCGGAATCACCGCCGGCCCAGGAGATAGCGGGGGCGGGACTTCGGGCGCGGCGCGCGACCCCCTCTCCCTGAAGCTGCTCGGGGCGCGCCTGCCTCACGGGGAAGCCCTGGAGATCCGACTAGATTTTATCCGATTCGTCGTCTCGAAGTCAAATCTTGAGCTCACCTTCGGGCTTGTAGAGTTGCTCTGGCGAGACTTCCTGCAGAAGCCTCTCTGCGGTGCGTGTGTGTGGTTCTGGTCTGTATTTAAGGGCTCAGCGCTGGAAGGTTTTGGTCTGGCTTGTTGCTGCTGCTGTCTCTTGGTTGTGTGTGTGCGTGTGTGCGATTGTTGTTGGCATCGACCGCGCTAACCGGCTGATCAATGGATTTGAATCAGTCTCATGTGTGTGCGTGCTGTTAGTAGCGGCGATGCCTCGTCTTTTGAGCAATGTACCTAGTTAGCACTCGTCCCGGTAAAACCCCAATCCTGCTTCCTCCTCCCTTGCCGAATACAAACACAACCCACGAGGTAGTGTTGGTGCCTAGTGCTTGTGCACGCCTCACTAGTTCTGCAGCCATCGTGTGCTGTGTCTTGCCTCGCTCTGTGGCATCATTTGTAACGGCTCCGGCGCGGATTTGTTGGTGCGTCTGTCACGATCTGTCCGGCCACAGCGACGGAGACTGAGATTTTCTTCGCGTGGATGCAGCGCACGACGCCGGTCGCCCGAGGCACGTCGTACGGTGTCCAGAGCGACCAGGACTTCTACACCATGTCTTCCACGGTATGTCGGAAGGGAGGG
>CACKRE030003532.1:482848-493085 GCA_902602495.3 Ectocarpus sp. CCAP 1310/34
CCCCCCCCCCCCCCCCCCCCCTGACGTTGGTACGCCGCAATCAATTCCCGTTATATTCGGGAACTCTCGGGACTGGTTGCTTGAACAGATGCTCACTTCTCCAGCTTTCTTGATGCGCCTCATCATGCTTCTGAGAGAACCAAAGCAGAAGGATCAGCTCATTCCACTTTTGCAACACCTCTGTTGGCGAAACCAGGTGCGTATATGTATCATACGTAATAGCTTGTTCTTGTCGTGACTCATGACATCACAGCCTCTTGATAGCCTCTTGTTTTGTTGTTGTTGTTGTTGTTGTTGTTGTTGTTGTTGTTGTTTTTGCGTCGACTCGCTCCTGTGGCATGGTGGCTTTGATGCACCCTACGCTTTGCTAGACCAGACGATGCCATGCCGTGCGATGCTGTGCTAAATTGAGGAAAAATTTATACCACGCTTTTTCTTGCGAGAAGACGACGTGGAAGAAGCACGCAGAGACAGGACAGGAAGAAGCCTCGACGTACGTGCGTTTCTCGAGCAAGTGCTATCAAGGTCGAGAACGAGGAACCTCGTGCCCTTCCGACCAGTGATTCTTTTTCAGGCGATCCCGACCCAACCGCGTGTCCGTTGCTCCCTCATCGTCTGACGATGCACGTTTCATCTTCTGCGCCGCAGCTCGTTACGAAGGTGGTCATCATCAACATCTGCCAACGCATCGAGATTCTCCGCGACGTGGATGCGCACCTGTCCAAGCCGGGATTCAGGGCTCTCATGATTATCTTGTCAGAGGTGAAGGATAATTTGTTCGCTGTCGCCCGAGACCCTTTGGTTGCATGATTAGATGATTAGAAAATAACATAACCCGCACGAAGAAGAAGGGCGTGTTCGCTGAGCCGAGTAGAGCTGATGCTGTGCTTTCTTGGTTGATTGGTGCGTTCTCTGTGGCATTCAAGTATCCAAGCCGTGTCCTAGAGCCTAAACATCGCCATGGGGCGTTGCGTCTGATCCTGTCTTTGATGGGTGTACCATGAATGTTTGATGGGTCTGTCATGAATGTTTGACGCAAGTGTCATGAATATTTGATGGATGAGACATGAATGTGTCTGACAGGTGCCGGACGGGCTGCAGCAGTGGCGACTTGACCTGGCCGTCTCCCGCGTCCTAGAAATCATGGAGGAGCACACGACCCTGACAGTGGTGACGGAACAGGTGAGTGAACGGCCCAGCTATTGACTTGACAAGTCCGTCTCGGCAGGCAGGCTCGGAGACACGCACCTGCACCTGTACGGCTATCACGTGCAAGTTCATGGGGTTGATGCGCTTGACCATCAGCCATCGAATTTCCTCCTCTCGCTGCAGTTCACTACTGACACCCCCTCACTTATTTGTTTCGGTGGCAGGCCGTGGAGATGTTGGTGCGCCTTTGCCGCGCTTCGACAGGTGCGCGGCGATGGCTGGCGGAACACTGGGATAGGCTAGATTGGGTGAGCGATCGATCAGACAGGGCGCAATATATCTAGTAGGACAAGCATCCCGTTGAGTTCTTGATGCCGATCAGGCGGCACGCGCTAGACGAAAAAAAGCAAGAGCAAATCGTCCGCTATGAAAAGGACGAGTCGGAGGGTGGTCCAGTTGTTGGTGCGTTCAGAGGCCCGTGTCAGGACTACACACGGTACCGCTTGTCGTAAAAAAACAGCGCTGACAACCGTATGGTAGCTCTACTTCGAGGTTGCTTTACAAACAGCACGGTTAATGCCCCCTGTCCCCGTTCCGTGCTTGGATTTGTTCGATTGATCTGCGCACCACTGCTGTGTAGATGGAGTCGTGGTTGAACCAGGCGATGCTCGCCAAGCAGAAACACGGCGCCAACGCGGGTTCCCGGTACTACGGGGCTAGGATGAACGGCCCTCCGACTAGCGTGTCGGAAGACAAGGTGGGTGTTCACTGGCGTGAGAAGTGGCGCAGGCTTTCGATGTTCCATCATTCGTGAAGCATCGTAGGAACAAGTTGACCAGAGGTTGAGGAGGAGCACTCGAAGGAGGAAGACGGGTGTCTCCTCCTCTGCGGTCTCTCCCCTTGTACGGACGGGCGCTCTAGAGTCGGTTGACCAATGAAAACACGCCGGTCTTGACGGGACCAATGGGTTGAAGTGCGTTTTTCATAGACCACGCCTGCCGACGAACCATTGGAAAACCATGTTTGTAGCTGAAGCACGAAGGTGCTTCTAACTGTACGGTAGTCGTGGCCCCGTAGATGGCGGATGGGGGGGGAAGGTCCATTCCCCGGACTGCAGAGTCGATACACGAGTGCTGGACATTTTGCGGGGTGTGTGTCCCGCTCGCTATGGTACAAGTGCCGGCAAGAATATCTTCAATTGACGAGACCCGCCTCGCGTACTTGAAAGCGCGGCCTTGCTCTTTTGCTGCAATCGGTTGCATTGTCTCACGTCTCCCACGCTCTCGCGCATGCCATGACTCACGTCGTAAGCGCAAGTCGTGCTTGTAACTTGACTGAAGGCGTGTTTTCATTTTGGTCCCTTGAAACTTCGCGTCGCGGTGACGAACGGACGACACGTAAGTCATACCCCGGGGTATGGCACGAGGAAGCGTTGGCAAGCATCCGGGCCGTGCGGAGAGGGGACGAGATGCCGGCGTGTGGCTACGACAGTGATGATGACCCTCAAGTGCTCCTAGAAAAGCGCATCAAGGTAAGAGTAAGAGAGAGAGAGAGACTTACCCGTGGGCATGGTTTGATGCAAGGGGCGTTTATGATGGCACGGGTAAATGTTGTGGCTGCACGTGGGGCGTCTGGTCTCGCATCAATGGAACCAATCTACACGCTCCCGGGCTAAAGTGTAGTGCATCGCGCCACGGTGGCCTGTACGGACTTTGCCATCAAGGTCCTGCTATTCGCCAAGCGCACAGCCGTCAATTTCCGGTGTCGCCCCAACGAAAACCGGTGCTGTGCCCCTGGTGCGTCGCGGGTATCATAGCTCCTTTACTCTCCACGCAGGCTTGTGGGGTCGCGCCAACTTGGCTCCAACATGCAACACCTGTCATTGGAATTGAGGGCCTCGCCTCTTTCAGCTGATACCATTCCTTCTCTCCCCCACAGGTCAAATGGCGAGGAGAAATGTGGTATCCTGGAACAATCACGGAGTACAACCCTGACACCAACCAACACACGTGTGTCTACGACGACGGTGACATCAAGCACTACGTGATGCCCACGAAGGCTTGGCGGTTTTTACAGGAGCAATGAAGGGGGCGTGACTATTGTAGCGCGCCTTGGTTGCCTAGAAGCGAGAATGGCAGCAGAAACTCCCGGATGGGCCCACAACAGCAGTAGTTGCTCGATCTCGGCGAAGAGGAACGTGTGTCGCCGCCAAAATGGGGGCTACGCGATATCGCGCGCCACCCGGTCCTCTGGCCCTTTTTGTTTTTGCCTTTTCCGAGGCGAACAAATTGAGAACGTAACAGTAGCGGTCCGTTAATTTGGTTTTCGTGTGGAGAATGCTGTGGCTGCCCTCGTGGCTCTGTGTAGTAGTGATCACCTTACGCGGGACCTCTCGTTCCTCGTTGGTGTGTTTGTTTGAAAGTGGAATAATTGTGGAGTCGTTTTGTCGATGTGGAATTTTGGAACTCGACGTTCGGGGGGTGAAAAGTGAACATGAGTTGCGGGCGTTGAGGTACAAGTCAATGTTCATCGCGCCGCGCAACGGCATCAGCTACAGCAAGGCTAGACTACACAAAACGGTGAAAATTAAGTACAATCGAACATACACGGCTAAAACTACTCGCGCGTCCTGGAAACACACAGCACACGCCTACAACACTACAGCCTTCAACAAATACCTTTTACGACCGGAACATTCAACCAAGGGAACGACCGCACGTGGCCACACGAGACTACTGGCACCACACGACAGGTCCATGTATGATAAGCGGGTTACGCTACTTGAAACACCACCTTGAAGAGTTATTATTAGCTACGACGTGAAAGATTCGATGACTACATCGATTCTGCGCTGGCATATTGGGCACCCCATGTTGGCTTTCTTGATCCGCTTCCCGCAGGGCAAGCAGACGACCAAGTGGGCGGTCTTGCCGTGGACCAGGCAGGCGTTTCGTTTCTCCGCCATGCAAACGATGCACAAGGACGCTTCGTCCTCCTCCTCCTCCTCCTCTTCTTTTGTGGGAGAGTCGCCTTCGGCGCTGCCATGGCCGTCCTCCTCTCCCTCGGCGGCGATCAGTTCTTCCAGCTCTTTTAGGCGCTGCAATCGGACCGCCTCCTGCCACGCCCAAGAGGAAACGAAATAGACAACACCGTCAGCCTTTGTGACATACATGCGCGTTGCTCCAGCCTGAGGTCAGTGTAGACATGGAAAGCCTACACTACCGTGCTACGAAGACTCACCGCTTCCTTTGCCCGCTCCTTCCTGGCCTTTACGCGCCGAGCCTTTCGTTCCTGTGCCTGTGTGTTGCGAGAAAGAAGCGTCAAGTGTCTCACTTCAGATGTGTTGTCAGGCATGGGACTGTTGACCACGGGTGCAAGCCTGAGGCGAGTGCTCCTATCGAGGAATAACGTGAGGGACTTGCCAAAAGACATGCTTATAGGTGTGCGGCACCTTGGATCCCGTCGTACAGGAAAGCAATCACATAGCGGGGCGAAACGCTGCTGAAATAACGATGCGCCTTCCATTCCACAAGAAGACAACGCCGCGGAACGCGTTTCATGGGAATCCTTCTTGTACTTGCCCTCCAAAAGTTGATCGGTGATATCACGCGACCCGCCTCATGGAGACGACCGGTCAGACAGAAAACAGACGATCATTACTCGGGTGTGTACGAATCTCACATACTACTCGTTGCAAACGTCCAAGCATATCCGGGACATAAGAAACAAGTGGTGTGGCAGGTGGCTTGAATCCTCCAAGGCCACACGCCAAATGTTCTTGGTCCACTCGAGCTCAGACTTTCATTCCCGCGCGACAATCACCTCCTCAGCGCAAAAAAACACCCACTACACGCGATTCACACCAGACCCCGTTTGCAGGACCCTCAACGGTGTCCTCCACTATTTTACCGATGCGTGGTCGCTCGCGGACGTGTCTCACCGCCTTGCGCTCTCGCGTGGTCTTGCCATCTTCCTCCTGGTCTTTGGCGTTTGGCTGTCCATCTTGTGGTCCGGAGGCGGGTCTTCGTGCCGCGGCCTTCGCCTCGGCCATTTCCTTGTCGAGGCTTGAGTTCCGCACGTATGCATTTGACACAAACACCAGACACGGGACCCCAACGTTCAAAGGAACAAGGAGTGAAAGGAATTCGCCCTATCAATTTAGAGCGTGGATGAGGGAACGAGAGAGACCGCTACATAGAACATGCCAGCGAACGGCAAACACTAAGACTTTCGTCCTCCACGCCTCGCTCGTAGGCTGGGAAGCATCACAGGGTGTACTATGGTACGGCATCAACAGTACAGGGTTGAGACAGCAAGAGCGTAGAGATCCGACGTGAGCTATGTGGTTCGCGCACCCGGTCTCGGTTCGTGGAATCGTCCGGGCATTATTACGCTCGTATCAAGAGGTCAACGTGGTTTCAAGAGAGCAAGAAAGGCACGGGATAAAGGTTTTGCAGAAAGTTCCAAAAAGGGAAACAAGCGGGGATGAGTACGGTGACAGAGCGACATACTGATCTTTTTAAGAACGAGAGGGATGCGGTTGTCCCAATCAAGACTTGTTGGCTATTTCGGCAGCCACAGGGAAAGCAGGACGCGCCACGTACCTAACCAACCAATCGAACTTCTCGTCAAGACTCCGGACACGAACTGCCAATCGCCGTGAGCGTTCGGGGTCGTCGACCTGCAGCAGAAACAGAAAAAACACAGGGTCATCGAAACCGGCACTTTATACGAGAGAGACGACTTTCCTTCCCGCCAGATGTGTTCGTGGCCTCGTGGTCCTCTCTTGTTGTTGCGGGGACAGGGAAAAAAGTTCCCGGTTCGGCTTGAAGTCACCACGCGTTTCGAACCATAGACGTGGCATGCACCAAACGAACGGTTGCCATTGGCCACGTACATAGGTACAGGGGATGTTTCGTAAAATGTATACCCATGCATATATTCTTGCGACTAGCACCAGCTGACATCATCGAGCAAAATCCAGCGTATAGGCTAAAACCAACCCCAAACAAGCCCACTCACCGTCAAGACTTCGACACATCCCTTCTACTGCTGTGGTTGCATATATACCTCGACCGGGTTGTCTTTCTGTCAACGTATGAAATATTTCTGCAAAAAGGTCACTGGTGACGAACCCGCAAACGGTTGAAGGAGATGTTAACTCCCCAACTCACCCCGGCGCGCCTACCCTCCGCGTGGAAGTAAGGGTACTCCGCTACCATGCCGGTGAAATTTTCGGAATCCGCGGGGATCACGCAGCACTTCTCCTCCGCCAGCTCGCAGCGCGGCAGAACCCTGCGCCGTTTCGACTGCTTGACGGCCGATCTGCACGCAGAGAACCGGGCACTCGGCTTGCGGCCCTCCGTCTTCATGCATCTATGTCGGGTGGCGGCGGCGGCGGCAGCGGAGGAATTGCTACCCTCCTGCGGGGTGTAGCAGTGCACACACCGTTCCGCCGGGTGCACTTCGGAATCGCGGAACGTGTCGCCGCCTTCAATTGTCGACCCAGGAGGAACCTTAAACCTGACGGAATTGCGCGCAAGGCAGAGGACGGAGAGCGCGGTGCGGCAGGCTAAGCGGTCCTTTCGTACATGGAAATAAACCCTTACCCAGCAAGTTCATATCGGGGTTCTCTACGGCCAAGAGGGTCCAAACATATTTCTGCGCATCTCACCATGAAGTGTGCTCCTGGTCGACGATAAGTTCGGCCGCGACGGCAACCCACTTGGCACGGTGCCAGTTGACGTTCTCGGCGGTGGGATCCCTGCCCTGTTCACAGCAACGAACCGGGTGTTTCCAGGCAAAACACGTGAAAGCTTTAAAACATGACCCAGTAGCCCATTTAGCACATGAGGTAGTATTCAACCAATGTACAGCAAACGGAAAACAAGAGAGGACGTATTCCGTCGCGCATGGAACGCATTTGTAACGGGACGTGTACCCCTGGAGACTATGCCTACCATTTTCCACTGCACTCATTCGGTGTTATTCTCTACCCCCGGCGCACTAGGGCAACAACGTGCTGCATTGCTCAACAAGCACACGATACACCGCGTCGCCGAAAAAGTGGTAGGCACAATGGGTTGATCATGAAAAATAATATCAGCCAAATTCATACATTTCTGAGGGCGCGGGTCTCTCTCTTTGTTTCGAGTCTGCAACTGTGTGTCAGACAAGACATCCCTCGAACATAATCATACCTCTGATTGCAGAGCTTTTCCAATAAGTGGCTCGTCTGGCCAAATCAACCCGTCATATGCCGCATGAAAGAGTTCGTGGCTGACTTCCGCCACAGCTTTGGTTGGATCAGTAGAAAGCATGACGCGCGCGGTTCTAACCTGTCGAAAATTGAAAAAACAAGTGATGAAGGTTCGAGACAATCGAGCGCATCCGTATGCCGGATCGGGTATAGTTCCGAAGACAGCGTGCTGCCCTCTGAGAGTAGCAGCGAAGGAAAAAAAAAAAACAGGGTTACTTTATGTGATCGAAACATGTCACACGCATTCCCTCGCACATCCGGTTGACGCACTTGTTCACTTTTTCCCCGCGTGGCCCGACCATCGTTGGGGGCTTTTCCCCCTCAACCCGAAACGGCACTCTCAAAAAACGAACCGCAACAAAAAACGACGCGTGCGATCGATCGCTCTCGTGCGGTGCGTCTCGCGTGTGTCCACAAGGAGACTTCGGTCTCTCACCAAGCTGTCACGAATGATTCCGCTCTTAGCAAGAATGAGCTTGATATGGGCCATTTCTTGGGATGAAGCCTTTCTCTTGAGCTTAGTAGCAGCTACAGCAAGGGCACCTGTTACGGAAATGGCAAACGGAAGCCGGCGTTTCCATCGGTGCAACGTGGAACGGCCAGATTCTCTTAATTGACCGCGTCGACCGCAGTAAATACCTCCGGCGATAAGCCCGCGACATCGGGTAGTTGTCCGAATCCCGCGATGCCGGGGACACGGAGCAAGGGAGCACTCCGTGAGTAGCGGCTGAACGTCAAAGGAAGCAGAAGCGCGAATCCAAGGCGGGCCAGACAATACATATCACTACATGTTACAGCAGCAGTCTTCCACGTACGCACCTGTGCAACCATGGGCACAAACACGGCGCCCCCCGAAGCAATCACGGGCGCCTGCTTTCCCGCGGGGAACGAACGGACAGCGCCAGCACAGCATGAGCGGCACAAGACATGAGCACTGGTGTGTAACAAGAGAAGCCCCCCAAGACCAAATGCGGCAGTACGTACCACCGTACCGACGATTGAAAAGCGAAGAGTGACTTAAGCGTCAAGACCCCAACCCAGCCGATTCTATACTTTATCCCATATGTTTTGCTTACCTAGCAACACGTGCGCAGACTACTGTGCCCACAAGACATTGGTGTTCGTGAGGCGTGAGGTGTGAGCTAAATAGTGGATGGGTTGGCTCGCCGTGGTCCCATCACCAATTCCTCACCTTTCGTTTTGATATTACGCCGTCGTTCCATGGCCACTTCGTTTTCATGGCGGAGGTTCGAAATCAACCCCTTCACAAACTTGGCGAGCTCCTCCTTCGATTCAGGGTCAGTTTTCTCCAACAGCTCTCGATAGCGTTTCTGGAGCGGGCCACCAATTTTCGAGATTCATGCAAGGGAAAATCAGAGTCTCAGAAAGCGCCACTGAACGGCGGTAGTTTTCCCCACCCCTGATCACCTATGCCATCACCTATGCCATCACCTATGCCATCACCTATGCCACGAAAATAACACCCTGGTCGGTGCAGCTACTTTCAACGTCAAACAGCAGTACCTGCGTGTTGACACACTACACCGTAGATGACATGGCGAGCTACTTTCCCACACTGGAAAGGGGCAGGCATGCAGGCATTATTTATATTTTTCAACACGACCGTGCTGCTCAATGGTGCGCCCCACCCCCCTACTTGAACTACAATAAAAAATCTCTTCCACAGATGACAGTCCGGAATAGACCTGCAATGAATTGATTGAGTCATGGTGTTGTACGCATATGATGCCCCTCTTCAATCTCGTAGGTAAAAAGAAAGAGTCAGTCATTTCGATGGTTGCTCCCCCCTCTCACCTCAGTCTGCACCGACGGAGCTTCCTTCGGGGGAGAGTACCACCAAAGCACGAGGGACACCGAGCCCAAAAAGAGGACAAAAACGAGATTCAACAAGTACCTGGAAAAAAAAACAGAACATGCCGAGGGAAGGCACCGGCCAACAAGAGACAGGCAGAGAGAGAGAGAGAGAGAGAGAGAGAGAGAGAGAGAGAGAGAGAGAGAGAGAGAGAGAGAGAGACACACACAGAGAGAGCACACAGGCACAAGAGTCAGGGTGAGATATTAGGGTGGGGCTCCAAGCATTTCAGCCCCACTGGGCTTTCCGACCCCATGACCTTTATTCTTTCAGAAACGGAATCATGATGAGGATCTCCATACCTTCTCACAGCGGAGGAAGCAAGAGGGTGGTGGGAGGGCATCAGACCGGTCAGCGTTGACGAAACGAAATGTTTGATTCCGGTTGCTATACGTCCCACCATCGAGTGCTCTAACTAACTGCCAAGATGACCAACGCGCACCGCTCGCAAGTCAGCGAACCCGAAACGCGAGCGAGACAGTGAGTGCAGCGGTAAAAAAAAATATGCGCGCGATTGATTTGTTGTGAACAGATCATTGGATAATCCCAGGGAGAGACATGGGTCATCTGGCATCCGGTAAGACACGCACCCAAGCGCGGCATCCGCAAAGCGCACGGATGACGCCAGCCAAGGCACTCGAGGTAGGCAGGCGATGGTCAAGTCCACGCCGGCGCGGTAAAGGGTGTGCACAATCCCGGCAACCAAGTGCGTCACTTCCACCACCACCAGAAAGATCTGCCGCCGATCGGGAGATGGATGGGCACGGGGTAGGATAGAGGCATAGGAGACGAGGGTTAGGACTGGGGCGTTGCGACCCGTCCAAACCAACAGCGCGAGGAGGGATCAGTCCTACCCATGTCCTTCGGCCCATCAGCGAGGCTGCATCAAGGTAGGAGTGCAACAACGGATGCGCAGCCGTTGTCGAGCTACGGGTTGGGGGGGGGGGGGGGGGGGG
>CACKRE030003532.1:493190-513023 GCA_902602495.3 Ectocarpus sp. CCAP 1310/34
GGGGGGGGGGGGGGGGGGGGGGGGGGGGGGGGGGGGGGGGGGGGGGGGGGGGCGTGGATTCCTGTTGGGGGCGTGACGGACGGTGTCGAGATGGGGTGGCTCGTGAATAGACTACTCAGGATGCATGCCTGGACTGCCGGCAACAACAACGCTTCATACCACGCGCCGCTATATCGCACTACCCAATCAAGTTAGACTGGCATCGTTGGCGAGGCGTAAGAGGATTGCTGGATGGAACCTGATCGCGAACAAAATCAAAGGCATGCACTGCGAGGGACTCGAGAAGAAGATGGCTTTGGTGTGGGCCATGACTCTAACAATCAATTGATTTAAAGAGAGAGGTGTTGCTGTAATGTAGATATCAGATCGGTTGGGCCCAAAAAACATAAGAGAAACCGGGGCCACTTTTGAGCAACACAACAAAAACAAAGCGGCGCGGCTTCTGTCCCACGTTGTCCCTATCGGTCTTACATTCCAGTCAGAGGGAAGCATCATACTACACACACATCTGACGCTCCCTCAGAGTAAAGCACGCGACTCACAGCCGTCATGATGACAACACCCTTCTCCCCTAAGATAGGGCCAGGTAGAGTCATCATCTGAGTTACCAGCTCTCGAGCTAGCATGCTCGCCACTTTCAAGACCTTTCGCACAACGCACCAGACAACGAGGAGCACACGCATGACAGCCACCTGCAAATGGGAACGCGAACACGGCGAGTATGTCAATAAAAACCAGCCTTCATTTTAAGCTCACCGACCCATCCGGCTCGAGCGATCCGGACGCAAGTGTGCGCTAGTCGACCAAAGATCAAGGACTCCCAATCTACCACAAGGGGTCGGCTTGAACATTCTCTCGTGAGCCACGTCACACGTAACCCCGATTCCTCGGCCCAAGGGCACAACGGAACCATCTCCCGAACAACCTCCACCTCTTCACGGCCTGACCAAATCTTAAGTCCAAGGTCGTGGAAAGCGCTAGTTCGTGTGTACACAGAGGGAAGACAGTGTTGCACTCTTCTAGCATAAAACATCGAAAGCAAAACACCGCAGGAGGGGGGGGGGGATGGGAATGAGGTCTCAGGGAGAGGCACTGTTCTGTGTGGCAACGGGTCGGAGCAAACGGCACGAACGCTGTGAGCACTGACTTGAAGTGAACACACAAAAAATCAATGGCCCTCGACCAACCCTGGATAGAGAAATTGACGTATTCGACCAAACACAGTGTCGTCTCCGCGCACGGTGTTGTACGGTACACGGCGTATTGAGGGCAACCATCCTTCGAAGCAGTGTAGTTCGACGAAGACACGAAGACACACGTTTTGACGCACGTGCCCCACTCGAGCAGAGGGGAAAGTGAGAAAGTTGCAACAACAATATAGCCGCACCACGATCCACACACCACTGTACTTTAGTCGGCATACCTCAACCATCCCATCATCACACTGGTGCTACTTAGCGCGGGCTGCTGCTGTACAGCGAACGGGAGTCTGTTCCATCACGCCTCGCTTCACGAACGCCAACGTCTGACGGCGGGCGGGCATCCCCCGAGAGGGCCACTCACCACTGCCTGGCCAACGCGCGACCGGTAGTATTCGTAAAGCCAGTCTTCGTGGGCTGAGAGTTGGCAAGCAAGCATAACGAGGTACCCGCAGAGGACGATAATCCTGATGATTGCGGGAGAGAGAAAAGACAACAGGCACACGCGGAACAGAGGTGACCCTGCTGTGCGAAAGGGGCGCCACGCCGCTTGGTGAGCGTTGCTGCTTCCGCCGCAAAAATGTGATGAATCGTTTTCGGGTGTGAACGCCCAATATACCGCACTGACTACTGCCACGGCTGCGGCGACGTGGCCGGGACACCACGGGGTATGCTACAACGACGCGTTCCTCCTTTGACCGATCGCAGCTAGCGGTGGGCAATTTACTTCATCCATCACTGCCGTGTCCGTGCACTCGCTCACTCCACGAACAATACGCAAGACGCACGACCTCTCCCTCTTTATCCTTGACGCACGCCATCTATTGGCGGAAGCGAGAAAACGCCGAGGAATGCACGCACGAAACGCCAAGACCCACCGCAGGAGACCCGAAAGCTGCTGCACGGTGAAGGGCACGACCCAGAACACAAAGAGAAGGCGGTGCAGAAACAGGAATATCCGGAGATCTTCCAAGCCCCAGACGTGCTGCGACAAGAGCAAATGTAAGCACGCGTTAGTCTGGGACGTAGTGGTCGGATGGCAGAGGGCTTGGGGCGTGGCACCAGAGCGTATGTGGCGGAGAGGATAACACAGGCGAGCATGGAAAGTACTTGCTCAACACGCCGCCTTTGTTTCGGATGGTCAGCAAGCTATCCTCGCGAAGCGGGGCTAAACTCAAAAGGCAATGAGCTTTATCTCCTTGCAAGGTCGATTTGGGGGTTGGTCACACACACAGGGAGAAAAATCCAAGCACTTGTAGATACGAATCTACGCTGGGAACAACTGGCGCGTGAGCAAACCCGTCTTACTTCCTTTGGATGCGGAAAACCCTCCACCCAGCCCTGGTCTCACGTGCGAGATGGTGTGAAATTCAGGGTCCATATGCCAAGCCTTGAAGCGATCGATGTCGCCAGGTGCCTGCCCCTCCAGCAACGTTAGCATGCCCTCCGCGGTAGCAGGCACGAAGAGCGTAGACCTGGCCGTGCCGTGCTTGGTGTGGGACTCAGGGACGCCTTTCAGTCTAGGCGGGGAGGGCGGCGGCGACTTGTCCAAGTCTTCCGCGAACTGCGATGCGAAAAACTCGGAGAGCTGCGTTGTCAAGACGGAAGCGCAAACAAAACCGGTTCCGAGCGTTCGATGTCAGGGTCGGGTTGGATACGGCCTCCCATCCCGCCCGATGGTCGCACCTTTGCGTAACGATTATATATATCCGCATGTCGCCGCCGACCAGACTTTGCACTGTCACCCCAGTTCATAACACAAACCGATGCGTCGGTCGGTCCGTAGGCGGCGGCCAAGTCCCCGACGGTCGGGGAACCGTAGCGATCGGCTTGGGTTAGCAGGGCAAGGGCCCAAGCGCGTGCTCCGCAAGTGCTCTGCATACCTCCCTGAAAGCTGCACCCCAGAAGAGAAAACAAGCCTTCCACGAACACCAGCAAGGTAAACACACTGCCCGTTGTTCTTGTACTTGATGACCACAGGCGGCTCGGACTCACGCGCAACAACAAGAAAACACCGAAAGAAGAAAAAACACTATCCGCGAGACGTTGACGCGCACCTCAGACACAACCTCCCAGACCTCCTCGACCCCGACCACGGTCTTCCCGACGACAACGAACTCGGCCCCCGCAAAAGCTACGGCGCCCGGAACCGCTCCCTTCTCCCTCCGGCGGAGGATCACGGGCCCGGCCATGGACGGGTTGATGTGCATCAGTCGCGGAAACGCATCGGGCGAGCTTCTGTACGGCAGCGGTGGGAGATCGAGGAGGCAGCGGCGAGAAAAGGAGATAGGGGTGTGCGTGGGACTGGGCGAGACGAAGTTGGACTCACGCACATCATGCCGCCGAGAATCGTGTGAGATCCTCAAAAAGAGCGGCAATGAATGCCTGCGGGCGACACCGTTGGCGTTTGCACTTGCCACACAAATTCTCAAACCAGAAAAAAGCGGCAAGGGCTACTTCCACTCAACAACGGACGGTGGGAAAACCGTACGGTGATTCAACTCAAGCACAAGACAACTTGGAAACCGGACAGACCGCAGGCTTGATGCTGCGGTTTAATACTTGCCTGCTCTCTCGACCGGTCAGCAAGTGCTTGAGCGCCGGGTGATCATAGAGGCAGTTACACCCGAGGCGGTAGGGAATGAGCCGGCTATCCCTGAGGTGCTGGAGCATCCCCAAGCCCTTGACGCCCTTCACCACGCCGCTTCCTTTCCGCCCTCGCCACATCCATCCACTGATAGGAGACATCTGTACGTGCAGTCGGCGGGCCACGGTTAGGGGAAGAGAGACCCTTGCTGCAGCTGCAAAATTAAAGAGAAGAAGCCGACCGTAGTAGGTAAACTCCATGTGCTGGTGTGATGGTGCAATTCAGCCCTACTACAACAGATGCCATAGGGTGAGAGCCGTAAAAACAACATGTGCACTCTTAACTACAACACTATCTAGTAGCGGCAGGCGATGCGGCTGCTGCGAACACGCCAGGCTTCTAACGACATGTTTGACGGGCAAGACAAGGACTACCAAATTCAATGTGCGACGCGTGTTGAAAGAAATGCGGTCAACATGCGCAGCGTACCTCGTGTTCCCCGGATGTAAAGGCGTCCACTTGCGCCTCTTGCATGACAACAAGAGGTTTCAGGCTTGGCGTGAACAACGCTGCTTGGTTCAAAACCCTGGCGAAATCCTCGTGATCAAATGCCTACAATTTGGGCGAGATGCTTGGGTTAAACATCGAGCATGTACAAGTAGTATGGTTCGATGGTTCCAGAGGTATATGAACGACGAATATCCCATGAGCATGTGTGAAAAGTGCAATATAAAAAAAGAACGCGGCAGGCTTGCTGCACGCGCACGGACTCGTCTGGATCATCCGTACGCATTCATTCTACCCGGCTGTCTGCCGTTTGTCATCGAGGACCACTGGGTCGAAATTAGAGGGTACAGCAGTGCCTCAAAACCTTTGGGTGATTCAGGTCGTGGCATGAAATCCCGACAAGACATTCGCTGCGACCCCTCCTGAGACATCAAGTGAAATGCCCGGTATCTGCAAATCCTGCGCTGGAAATTTCTAGGGATGTTCACGGTGCGGTTGAACCGCACCGCACCGTCATGTTTCGAGATGAAAAAAAAACGCACCGCACCGGACCGTCAAATATCGAGATGCACAAAAACACACCACACCGCACCGTCACATTTCGAAATTGAAAAAACCGCACCGCACCGCACCGCACCGTAAGGATTCACAGATAACCGTAGTTGCGGTTTCATCACGGTGCGGTTTTTCCTACCCCGTAACCCAAACCGCAGTGAACCGCAGTAAAAACGCACCAAAGGCAACGTTTTGTCGTGCAGACACACACCAGGAACATCGAACATTCATTTCAAACCAGCACGCACGCAACACCGTGTCCCCACATCACACGCACACACCGCCATCTGGTTGTAGCCAGTGGCGAGCGTGAGCCGCCTGGTGGTGCTGCCATTTTTTTTTCCATTTTTTTTGGCATAATCCAACAACAGTAGTAGAAGCAGGTGAGGAATGTAGCTGCTGTTGATGCGTGTTGTAGGAACGTATGGTGACTGGAACAATGAAGTAAATGATCGGTACAATAGCTTCTTTGTTGTCTGACTGCAAGCCGCGGGATTTGTCGTGGGGGCCTCATTTCGATGGGCTAAATATATATAACGTATTCCACAACAATAATAAATCGCGGAGACCCCGTCATTTTATCACGGGCAACCGTAGCATAGTCCGCGGTGTTCTTCGACGGTGCACCGTCGCCAAGGCCGCGGTTCGCCCGCTTTTTATTACGGGGTAGAAAAACCGCACCGTAAAATACAACCGTGCGACGGTGAACCGCACCGCACCGCATTGTGACCAAGTCAAGAAACAAGACCGCACCGCGGTGCGGTTCCACACCGTGAACATCCCTTAAAGTTTCGGCACGAATTTTGATACGCGATTTCGGGGGGCCCAGGCACTCCTTGTGTTGGTGCGTGCTCAGCATTGCGCATATGCTTTCGGGTATTGTATGCATATGCATAGATCTCCCTTGATGATAGGCAGTTTGGTTGACCGCAGCCTTCGAAGCTAGCCCAGAGGGATGACGAAAAACGTGAAAACGTTCCACGAACACGGATGGGCGCATGGCTATGCTCTATGCTCCGTCGACAGCTGCAGATTCTTGCTGGAACTTGGTCTGTGCTGGAAATTGTTTGCCGATCACTCGTCGATGGCTGTGAGACTAACGCTCTGGTACGCACTTTGCCCACCGACGCGAAATCGAGCAAAGGTAGATTATGCGCAGTATCTAATCGTGCTCAAGAGTTCAGCTAAATCCTAGTCTCAAGATGGGCCAAGTGTTCCAACCCCAGTTGCTTGGATGAGGGTCCAGTGTTGCCCTCTGGGCCACTACCTGTTCTACGATACCACAGCAGTGAAAAACTCCATATTTGCAAGTGCAAAACGAATAGGTACACGCAATAAGTAGGGGAGAAACTGCTGCCTTGTCGCTTGGCCGAATGGCAATACAGATGAGGCAACGTGGCGCAAAAAAAGAAAAAAATTGTTTCGACTCGCGGCTGGGTGTGAAACAGAATCTGCTGAGTTTGCTTATGTACCGAAAGTCTAAACTGCTGAACACAGGGCGAATTCAGCACGCTCAATAAAAGCTGTGGCTGACGACCTCCACATCTCGTTTCAACCCCCGCGACCGTTTAGCCACAACGATTGTAAAATGCCCAACGAAAAATTGAACAACACATCATGACCGACCGCGCCCTGAATCAAATCGCCTGCTTGCAAAGGAAAGGAAAGGAAACGAGGGTGGTTGAGCCCTCACGCAACCTCAGCGGGACGCCTCAGCACTCCTCGGCATGCATGCACAGCAGTATAAGAGATATGCAAGCGCGCGACCTTTCGTATACCGAGAGACTTGAAGAGAGAATCGAGGTCCGCCGAACAAGTTTGCGCAGGAAACGGAAATCCGTGTGTAACTAGGATTGGGTGCGAGTCCGACAAGAGACAAGATCAACAAAGTCGGATGATGGCTTTATTTGCACATGCCATATGCCACGCCATGCCTACACGCATGCAAGCGTAAGAGATGTCGTTGGGGTCGCTACAACAGGACTAGATCTACAGCAGTAGTTCACATTTTTTGCAATTTGTTGGCAAGTTTTTGAAAAGGTCGTCGTGTGGACTCTTTTGTCGTCAGAAAGCAGCAGCAGGGACATCAAGCTGCTGTTCTCACAAAAGAGGGGGCAACGGAT
Organism: Ectocarpus sp. CCAP 1310/34; assembly: GCA_902602495.3. Lineage (NCBI taxonomy): Eukaryota > Phaeophyceae > Ectocarpales > Ectocarpaceae > Ectocarpus > Ectocarpus sp. CCAP 1310/34. The sequence goes on from CACKRE030003532.1 coordinate 500,162, forward strand.
GGTCGGGTGAGAGGCGAGAGCCGAAGAGATCACGTTATTGCAAGGCATGGACTGCGCCCACGCGGTCGTTCCCAGGCATTGGCACCGCCAGGACTTGCCTAATTGCACACGCAAGGAGCATAGATTAATGCCATTTTTTTTTTCCCGATCATTGGACTCTGTCGTCTGCCCCTCTGGCCCCTATCCTCCACTTCTACTAGCTAGACGACCCAACCGGGGTCACATAGGAGGGGGGGGCTGGACCCCCTCCTGCGGTTCCTGCCTGAGGTGTTTTTATCGCGAGAAGGGTACAGCAATCCCTTCCCTCGCGACTTACGATGTCGATTATGGTTTACTAACAACGAGCTTTGCAGCGCGTCGCTTTCATCCTAGACGAGGATTTATTTAGTTAGAAAAAAACTCACTCTGCCGGGACTCGAGCCCATGGCCATTGTGGCATGTTGGTCATGTCGTCGAAAAGCCCAAAAAACACAATGTTGATGTTGTTGTTCTTGTTTCTCACATTAGCTCTATAGTCCACAAAAAACGGGCAGCCCCTGGTCTCAAAACCCGGCACATACGACGCCGCGGGGAAACAAAACAAAATAGGGGACAAACCGCTCGGAAAAAGAAAACATTCCTCCTGTCGTGCCAAACATAAATGATGTATTATGCACGAAATGATCAACTCTTCTTTACATATGGTCTGTGCTGCCCACTGAGGGGAGAGATATAACCATACTCCCTGCCTACACACGGGCGAGAGAGATGACCAACCCATTACATTTGAACACACGAACACCCACATATCGGTGATGGAACCTCAACCACACGCCTTACCTACGACCGACCACGTCAGGAGGCAATGATGAAAGAATGTTCTCCCGTGCCCTTCGCACATTTATGGGCATGAAATTACACAAAACTGGGAGACCACTCCCGTGTGCCGCACAATTTGACACAGATGCATGCATATGCATACCAAACTCAATTACTTACCAAATCATATTCCTCGCGTTAAATGCATACCAAACTGGAAATACACGTGTAAAATGGATGGAGATCCACAACCAACAGGGTGCCACACATAAAACACCCGACTAACTAACAGCCCAACACTTTTCGTCTACACCTTCCCAACATAACATATATAAGACACACAACACAGCTACCAAACTGTCTTGTTGAGCCTGTTATCCGCAGGGGAGATGTCCATATATGCTGTCTGGGAAATCGTGGACACACAACAGGTAGTTTTCTTTGACGCTATGATTCCATTGCTAATCTGTCTTTGACTCTTTTCTCTGACGGAGATGGACTCGTTGTGTTGTATTTGGAAAAAAAAAAAAAAAAACAAAATGATAGAAAGAAAGGAACAGGTATCGCACCGACCGTTCGAGAGAAGAGCCCTCGGAAACCGATCAAAATAAAACAAAAAAATAAATAAAGGAGGACGCTTCCCACGCCCGCCCAAAGAAAATATCAAAGGGTAACGTACCAGCACAAGGCACTACGCACCAGGGCATGGGAGTAACGGAGAAAACAGGACAAAGAGGCGGCAGATGGGCAAACAGCCAGACGTACAAAAACAAAGGCAACAGCAAAGCGAGATCACGGTACCCAACACAGCAGAGTAGGAAGGGAGGTCATGAAAAAAAGAAACACAGAAACACAGCACAGAGGCCGAAGGCAATACAAAGGACATACATAAAGGAGGATAGCATACAGCAGGGAGGGAAACAGAGCGCAACAGCATCAGCCGGGTACATGTGACCCCGGTTGGGTCGTCTAGCCAGTAGAAGTGGAGGATAGGGGCCAGAGGGGCAGACGTTATAGTTCGCCACAAGATGTGGTTGACCATGTCATGTGTCTCGTCCCACCTGGAGTCCATTTTGGGTCTGCTTCATCCGAGCAAGGCAAAATTCAACAGCCTCGTGCTCAGCCTCTTGCCGGTTGCTGCTTAGATTCAGGTCAGGACTTTGAGGGTATCTCCGTGGCGGTTCCGGCGCCTCCGATGTTTCCTCGGCAAGCACCTCCTCGACATGCTCGACGACATCATCCTTGTTGTTGTTCACCAGGGGCGGCATCTGCTGTTGTTGTTGGTTGCTGTTGTCGCAATCCCTGCCGCTGTCGATTACAGGAGGCACCCTCCGGCGTTGCCAGCGTTCAAGCTCTTCTTCATCTGATGAGAAGTCTACTAGGGGAGGAGGTCCATCCGACATCGTTCTCGCGGCGCCACACACTCTCTACACACAGCTGTGCACAGCAGCACTGCTGTTTTTTTGAAGGGGCCGGGTGGTTGTTGGCGCCACTCTCTCCGCTGGAATCTTCGTCGACGATCTCCGAAACTCTGGGGGTACGCAGGCCGCTGCCGAAAACAGGAAATATACGTACGTACAGGTTGAAATCTCGCATTTTGCGGAGAATCCGCGCACACGGCGTGTGCGGGGGTGCCTGGTGCGCAGTGTGTGGCGCATATGACATACATGTACCGGCACCCTGGACTTACTCCCTGGTATCATTATAAAAGTGAAGGAGTGTCCATTGTACCGTTTGGTACATTGGCACTGCAGCATCCACCCCCCCCCCATCATGAGAAACACTTCTTGCACATTTCTTTTGATAAAAATGCAAGGCTCTATTGAAGTAGAAGCAGTGTCTCACCCCAAGTACCGGAGTTTTCTACGAAGTGTTGAACAAGTCGCCGCTCACACAATACGATCACTCACATATATATGCAGCAGATTGGCCGTTCGAAGTCCAAAACTCAAGATCTTGATACACACTAGACTACACATGCACGCACCACGTGAACAAAACTTTTGTACGGATACGACCTTGATATGACGAGAGCAATGAAATAAAAACTCCACAAAACTCCACGGCCATCGGGAAACATGAAATCAGTCCCGTCAATCTTCGCGAAGACAATGCGGTGGGACAATCACGATTCGTCCGGTTTTCGGTGGGCTTACGAATGACTCAACCTCTCTCTCACCCCGGAAAACATGTATATTTGTCCGAGATTGTTCTTGTTCCTGAGACGCCACCTTCCCGAGTACATGCTTGATTAGTCTAGCCATCATCCATGCGAATCGGTCTTCCTTACCACTATTCAGCTGCTCGACATTGACCGCGACCCCCCGACGAAGTATGCGCTTTTGTTTTCTTCGTCGAATCCCGGGAGCAGCCCAAGGTACAGTAGACCGCTCAGAACTGTTTATCGATCCCCTCTCAACCATGAAATATACTCTACCTCCAACAATATGTACAGTGTGGATATGCACTTATGATCATATATGGGACACGAAACAAACCAATACAACGGCAACCAACATGCCCCTTGATAGATGGACCCGAAGTCACGGGACCCCGGTAGAGTTTCAAAATTGCGCCAAGCCGATAGCATACAGCAGTACCTTACAAAACATGAACACCTGATGCACCTGCCAACTGCGCTGCTATTACTCCTACAACACTACTAGCCAGTGATGGCCTACCTTCAGAGCTGTAGCTGCTCACACGTTCAAGCCGCCGAAATGTGCGTGGAACACAGCAGTTGCGTATAACTACCGCTAGTGAGATGCAGCAATGATATACTCGGGCTCTTTGGCTTTGGTCATGTACGTGTGAAGCTTGGAGCCGGGGTAGTCGCCGTTCTTGAGGTGCTTCAGGTAGTGCGCACTAATCATGTGCCCCCAACGGCTGGTGGTGGGGTAGACGACCGGCCCGGCGATTCTGATGTTCCAACTCTGTTTCACACTCTCAGGAGCGTTGGCTCCTAGCATACCAACCTGAGAGGTACGATCAAAAAGAGGGGAAAAAGCGTGCCGCGGGTGGTGCGTTATACACACCGCAAGATCTTTCCAATGATCGATTGGATCCAAGCCGTAGCATTCATGCCGAAAATATTTAGAGACCTGAAACAAAGCGCACCCAATAACGTGTTGAATGAGTCAAGCACTTCCTACGTTCGTCACTCCGCTGAAAACACTTACGGTGTCGCGCTGGTTGCAGATGGATTCGATGTACGGGACTCTGTCCTCTGTCTGGTCCATCCAGTGGGCCGCGTTGGCCAGGTTGTAAATCTCCAGTTTCTTCATCTCGTCCTGCATCGTTGGCGGTGGGGCAAATTCGTTCTTGTTTGTGATGCACGGCCTTCGCTTCTGAGGAGAAGACCACATACCAAAGCGCGCGCACTTGACGCAGAGAGCAGAAATACCATCCGCAAGGGCGAAGAAGCACAAGGTAAAAGTGCCCCCCGCCCCATCTGCCAACGACATTGTTCACAGGTACTGCTGAACAGAGATATCGCCTCGGGTGCTTACGTGTGTCAGCTCGCCCCTGTCCACAGCCGTCCAAAGTCGACGAAGCGCATCGCTTGCGATGATGGTTCCTTGGGAATGTGCAATGAGAACCACCTGCAATGGCGACCAAACCGTGTTGCGGGGGTGAGATGAAGACCACAACAAGCTCTCGGGCATGGTAGTGCGAGCCTGGCTCATCTCTACAGCTGAGGATATCACGACCTATCCACAGCTCCGCATGCAATGCATACTAAGGTCAAATCTAGCCAAGGTTTGGTTTAGAGACCAGATAACCTGACAGAGAGAGAGGGAGAGAGCTAGCGCGCACGGAATACAGCCTGTTTGTTCGCTCGGGCGTAACTTGCCTTGGTTTTCGTTGGGTCTCGAAGAGCTTCCAGCAGCTTGTCCATTAGGAGGGCGCACGGGCGACTCGTTGAGAAGCTCTGACCGGTCCAAAGTTTTGCAAATACGCACTCGAAGATGTCGATAACAAAAGAGTCTGTCGGGTTGTGTACCACGGTCACGTTCTTGTTGAACATTTTGCTCAACTCAGCGCCCGTGGCCAGGGCCATCCTGCGGGTTGTGCAGATTCCGTTCACGTAGAAGAAACTCTCTGGGCTACCATCGTCGACCAGCTGGCCGGGTGTCACCTGGCACAGGGGGGGAGTTGACGTATGTGTTATGGGAGCCACCGATGACATCAAAGGGAAGTTGAGTGTTGCCTCAACGTGAGTTGGAGAAAAAAAAAAGGCACAATCGTTTCCAAAGGCACGCCGTTGTTGCCACAGACGATGACAGTTGTTGCCGCTTGTGCCCGTCTTGCCCCGTGGACACTCAATCAACGGAATTCTACGCACCACACCCCCCGCTCCATCGAACTCAGCACGTCTCACCGTGGCCTCATCGGAGAAAACCACCCATGCAACCAACGGCAAGAGAGTGCGCAGCCAGCGGGGAGAGTCTCCGGGAATCGTGGGCCGCACGAACGCGAGGAGCGTCCCAAATAAAGAGATGAAGCTCGTGATGGAGGACTTCGATTCCTTAAGGAGGTCGTCCAAGCCGAGGTCCAACGTAAGCACGTCCAACCAGGTACCGGGCATACCAGTGATTCCCAGTATCAAAAACATCTGCAAAGCGTGCAAGACCAAGCCCGGCATGGTGAGCTTGCCTCAGCAGCTACATAGTTCTGTTGATATGTTGCAGGGTGCAACGGCGACATCCGAAGTTGAAACTGGATACGAACTAAAGAATAGAGCACGCAGATGTTGACTGTCCAAATCAAAAACACGCCATCAGGTGGGATGCAAGGTGTGCATGCTGCTTCAATAATCTACGCAATCAATGACAGGCCTCCAATGACGCTGATGCATAACGTGACCTGCGCCTAGGTTAGTCTCCTGCTGTGTGTGTGAACTTGGACAGGAACTCATCAGTAAGAGAGGCAAGGCCGTTGGGCATATGTAGAACCTCAAGGCGGGGCTAGACTATAGACGCTGTCAAACGGGCAGCAACTGCCTCGTCGCACCTGGTTCCATCCGATTAGCAGCAGGGGAACCACGCTACAGCCTGAAATCGAAGGAGTTCCACAGCAACAGCAGCATAATAAGGCGCGCAATATGAGAGCGTTGAAGAGTTGCTGGGATAAGATGAACAGACTTGTGTTTATATTTACATATGGGGATGACGCTTGAACCCCTTTTGCCGAAATATTTGTGAGGAAACGGACGCTGAAACGGCCAGAGTCTCGCCCCCAGCTGATGTCGCTCTTGTTGTACATGGTTCATCCGACTGAGCGGAAGAAGCGCGACGCTGCAAACAGCAGAAGCGTGCTACCCAAGACGCGACAGCGGCCAGATGTTTCGATTCTCGCATCCAGAGCATATACTCCCCACCGTTCGCAAGAAATCGAAAAAGTCAACACAACAACCATCATCAGCGCTGCAATGTTGTTGTTGTTGTTGTTGACTTCACATTAAACCGTATGCCAGTTGCTAAATGCCAAAATCTAGCAAAGACTCTCGGCCCGTGGTCACAATGTACGAACGGAATAGATTGCAATCAATTACGGCGGTGTGGGAGGGTTCGAGGAGGGACTCACAGACGGCGTTTAGGAACGTCGGGGGTTTGTGTTGAGACGGAGGTTCGAACAGCTGCCGCATCTTCTCCTGCCCCTCCTCTTGTCACAACTCCTTCTCGGCGGTAGCGTGTAAGTGGGCGGTCGTGTCACACGGCGTGGGGCGGGTGAAGTCACGCGATGATCACAAGAAGTGCATATGCAGGTATGCAGAGCTGCAGCCGCTGCAGAGCTGGAAACGCGGCGGGATTTATTGATTTCATGGGCCGAAAATTGGAAAATTCCGATATGTTTCTCCTGGGTCGCACCGCCTTGAAAGAGCAATCAATGGACATATGACAGGACGTACATCGTGTCTACGACAGCAGTCAAACAATGCAATGATGCTGCAGTAGTGTGCTGTCGTACATGCATCTCGGGAAGATCTACGTTCGACATGTGCTTCTCGACAGGGGATATGCGTTCACCACGGACTGCAAGGCGAGTCCTTGTCTTGGGCTCAAGGGATCGGGACGACGGTTCGTCAGTGGGGGTGACGGATAGGGTACGAGAGAGAAGCAAGCCGCCCCGCCGCCACCAAAGCAGCAGCAGCAGCAGCAGCAGCAGCAGCAGCAGCAGCAGCAGCGGCGGCGGCGGCAGGAGCGGCAGCAAAAGAAGCGGCAGCAGCACCACTGGCGGCACCACCAGGAGGAGCAGCAGCAGCAGCAGCACAGCGCGACATCAGCAGCACAACTTTGACAGCAACAGCAGTGAGCCGACAAAGGTGTAATCTACTATGTTAGCGGTCCCGATATAGACATATATACTTTCATACTTGCGGGTCGCGCGCTCAGCGCTCGAGAGCTCTTTTTTCGCGATTTCTCTGCTCCTAGACCTCGTTGCAGTGCGAAACTCGCGTGTGGCGATAGCCGTGAGATGCGAGGGCCTTGCCTGTGTGCGGCTCAAGGTCGGCATATATACTTTCATACTTGCGGGTCGCGCGCTCAGCGCTCGAGAGCTCTTTTTTCGCGATTTCTCTGCTCCTAGACCTCGTTGCAGTGCGAAACTCGCGTGTGGCGATAGCCGTGAGATGCGAGGGCCTTGCCTGTGTGCGGCTCAAGGTCGGTGCGGCCTTAGCTCGCGGTAGCGAGGGCGCAAACTCGCGCTGCGACCGGTTCTGTGACGTCATGACGCTTCGCAGCGTTCGGAGGCTCGGAGGCGTGCGTTCACCTTTTTTTTTTTATTACGAGACGCAAAGGGTTTATGATGAGGAGAATACACATTGACACGGACCACACCCCGAACAAAAGTTGTGTGTAGTGCTCTCGGGGTACGCAGCAGTTTCGCGAATGCTGTCGGGGTGTTGGGATTTTCCAGGTGCACCCACCCTCTAATTCGCCGACAAGAGAGGAAATTACAAAAATCTTGCTGGCTCTCTCTGTTTTCCGGGAAACTGCTGTCCGAAAGCTGGTGATACAGCAGTAGACTAGTGGTGTACCGTGTCTTTCGAACATATGTGGCGTAGACCAGTCTGTCTGCTCTATCGGGGTACGGCAGTGGTGTGCTGTCGGGGTTATCAGGTGCGCAGTGACCGCAAATGCAAATTGAAAAACTCCAATATTAGTTTGGTAGTCAACCTGTCTGGTGGCCACCACCGAGGTTGCATTTTGTCTGTACGTGCTGGCTCTTTTCGGTCTACTCCACAGCAGACGTGGCACATCAACATTGCACCCTTCAACCACCACCTCCCGTCCAGTATACTACATAGCAGAACATCGGCAGGGTACAGGCGTAGTTTCCAGACCGCTGTCGGCGTTGCCGGGAATGCGCACATCCTTTTCTCTTTTTTGTAGGTAAGCTTTGCTGGCTCTTCTTTCGCTGGCTTTCTTTTCCGGGAAAACTTTTGCATACAACATACGTAATCGTTTTACTACACAACACACACACACACGCGCTGACTACATCCGCCAGCTACACAGCTACGGCCTTCCCCGCTAACTTGGCGGTGGAGAAACGGCGAATTGCGGGTTGTTTTTGTCAGAAACCCCCCGCCAGCTCGTTTTGTTCGTGCCCCCGCTCTCCAGCCACATCCAACAACCTCCTCCGCCATCTCGGAAACAACAAGGGCATGTCTCGTTTCTTCAAAGACAACTCCCCTGCCAAGAAAGCCAAGCCCGAACAGACCTCTGACGGTGCTGGTTCTGACCATTTCAAGACTGTTGGAGAGGTCTACCCCGGGTTCGTCTGCCCCCTGGACCGGAAGGTTCTCCTGAAGAAGTACACGAAGACCGGCCGCCCCTGGATCGTGTGCTCTGGCAACGTCCAGAACGACCCGGACTCCTGTCAATTTTCAGCCAACCTCTTCAGTCGGGACCGCGTCAAGGAAGGAGAGAAGTCGAAGATCGCGTGCAAGATCTGCGACGTGCCAGTGGAGTTCACCCCGTCCATCGGCGAGCCGACCGGCGAGAAGAACCCCCTGACGGGAAAGCCGGGTGAGTGTTTTTTGTTTGTATCTTCTCTCTACTTTTTTTTTTTGTACCCTCGAGTGTGCTGCCCTTTATAACCTCGAGTCGGGCCCTCCCTGTGTATTTCGCTGTTCTTCCATGGACGCACTGCGCGCTCATTCGTTGCATCCTTCGAGAATCTGTTGCGTTTCTTTTCTGCATCCAGTCTACATACTGTATCCATCGATATAGCGTAGTTGCCGGAGTGCTGCCGGTGTTTTCGTATGTATCCTGCCTCTTCACACCAGTCAGTCTCGTATTGCATGACGTTCCCAATTTTTTTTTGCACCATCACTTTCTTCCCCGTCTGCCATGCGCATCAGTCTTCGAGAACACGCACGTGTTCTTTCCCCACTGCTGGGGCAAGCAGACCGAAGACCCTGTCTCCGGAAAGTCCCTGCTGGTCCACTGCACCGCCGCCACCGGCGCCGTCGTCGGGGTGGGTTTTTCTAATTTGCAACGCCTGCCTGCCAGTTTAATTGAATATATCTCTAGGGTGAGTTCTTGTGAGATTTCCTCGTTTACAATTGTCGCCTGTGCCTTCCATGCTGTCGTTTCAACCATCTTAATGCACTGATGCTACAACCTCCTGCTATACTCGCCTACATCATAATCGGGGTGAGCCTTTTTGTGTTGCACAATTCGGTCAGTTTATTTAGATTCCATGCTTTGTTGCTGCTTCAACCTGCCTGTTGTTGTACGTCCCAACCAGACCACCTGCAAGGCCTACGACCCGACCACTCCCTTCGACGACCTCAAGCTCGGCTGCACGGGTGACATTAACGCGGGGGACATCATCATCAGGTCCTGGGCCCTCAAGGACCCCCCGCAGGGTCTCCACGCCCGCTGCGCCAAACGGAAGCACACCGCCCTGGTGCGTCAATTGTGCTGTTTTTCCTTTTTTCCCCGTTGTTTTCCGAGAGAGTGTCGCGCCATTACAGTGTAGGTATTTTTCTTAGACCCTCTTTCCCCTGCTATCTGGTTTCCTTTACATTATGCACTATTTACCCCATTTTACCACTGCTTTCATTTCTCGCTCACGTATTCTTGACGGCACTTTCCTTTTTGCTCTCTGTCCTTCCCCTCTCGCGCACCGACATGACACAACGACCTAGAAGACGAACGCAACTATGTGTGTGCTCATTGTGAATCTATGCTGTGGAAAGAGGAAAGAGCTAGACGATTCAGTTGCTGCAGTAACGGTGAATATGCGATACACAAGTTGAAAAATGTTCCTACCAACGTGTGGGATATTTACAACACTTAACACTTCAGCCGCAACCAACGAAAATACAACAGTCTTTTCTCTTACACTGCTCTCGCCGGTAATAGACTACGTAAACAAACATGGTGCAACCCCAGCGGCAGTTCAATGTTGACTATGCATGGGAGAGCGTACCATCGTATATTTGATTTGCAGCAACACTACGCAGGCATGAATGTCGCAAATTCCTCTCGCTATTACATTTATGACTCAGACTTTAACTTGCAGTCTCGAGCCCTTCATGTAAACCAAGACACGGCAGCGTCGTTGCGATCCTACTTCCATAGCAGTCTCCCGTGGGTTGTACAATACAAGAGTGCTGTAGACGAGGTACTACGAAGTAACACGATTCCCTCAGAGCCTGCTGTGATAGAGTTCGCGGAAGCAAGCAGAGTTGACGATGGCCACGTGCTTGGCGCACCTCAAGCTCCTGAAATCGCGGCAATATTGTATCCCTCCAAAGTCAATGCTCATCTACTCAAAGTATATATGTCTATATACTTCCTCTGTATCATAAGTTAGGGTACCTAAATGCAATAGATTGTCTGGGTGCAACCGTGTTGGTGATGGTAGCATAGTCGGGTTTGTAAGAAAGATATAACAAAGAAGGAGCGATGGAACAAAAATAAAAAAAAACGAACATTATTTCTGTACCTAATGTTGGTCAAAATGTACCCTATTTTGGCCTGTTTTGGGAATATTTTTGAGAAAATATTGTGGGATATTTTTTGAGAATTCTCGACAAAATTCTCAAATCCATTTTACTACCCTACCCTAGCGATGGAATCGCCCCCCAGCACACCACCTCGCAAAAGGGGCACCGAATTATCGGTTGGTAGGCGCTATGCCATGGCGGTAGAAATTGCGATGGGCATTCAGCCGGGGTTGTCAAGGATTCCCAAGGGCGTGCTTGACCCGATCTGCGAACGCTACGGTGTTGGAAAGAAGTACCCGTCCAAGTTGTGGAAACGGGTCAAAACCCAGATCGACAACACCCAGGAGCTGGACCTTTCAAACGAAGCAAAGTGGGCGGCCGTCGCTTCTCACCCCTTCAAAGATTGCGGCGGCATCGAGTCCAAGTGATGATGAGGAAGAATAGTCGACTTTTTCTTTTTTTTCCCCGCCACCAACCAACCCTTCTTTTTGTCCCGCAAGTGTCTTGCTTTTAGTGTGACCTCCCAAGTGTCTTGCTTTTAGTGTGTGACCCCCAAGTGTCTTGGTTTTAGTGTGGTTCACTACTATACTGATTTTAGTATAGGGGGCGCGACATGGATCGTTGAGTAGAGGGGGGGGTTGGATGAGGGCCCTACTGTTGCTTGCTTTGCCCCGTAAGTGTCTTGGTTTTAGTGTGGTCCCCCCAAGTGTCTTGTTTTCAGTGTGGGGGCCACTATTATGCTGTTTTTAGTATGGGGGACGCGTCATGGATCGTTGAGTAGAGGGGGGGCTAGGTTTAGGGTCAGGGATAATTCTTGGTATTTTTGCCTTGTTTTTGTCATTGCCCCGCCCCCCCCGCCTGGTCGGAGGGGGCAGAATACATGCAAAATGCGGCCTTTTTCAGGCCGACTGGTTTTTCTCGGGCGCTCATGCACGCGGGGTGGCGCATGCATATAAAATAAAATAAATGTTTCTTGCTAAAAAAACTCCGAAGATTTCAACAAAAAAATCGAAAAACAGATCGGACACGGTTAAGGGCCCGTACAAATTTAGGTACCCTAACTTATGATACAGAGGAAGTATACATATATATGTGGCATGTAGAGTGGCAAGTGATACATACCACTACGCTCACAACAGAAAACATGCCACTTTTCAGGGCAATATGTATATCGGAGAATGAGCTTTGGTGCTTACGCTACGGACAGTTGTTCCTTGGATGTTCACTCTCATGCGTTGTGTATATGCATATATGATATATGCCGGTCGCCCCGGTGGGAATCATCGAAACCTTCTACAGAGGTCAGGTCAAGGGTTCGAATGTTCGAATCCTGGCGTAAGCGAGCTTTTCTTGCCAAGTGAGTTTTTCTCTCGCTCCCGCTCCTGGCCTAGAGGATAGCGCTAGTTCGTGTGTACCCAGAGGGAAGAGAGCGGTGCATTCTTCTCGCATTAAAAATCGGAGGCAACGTACCGCAGGAGGGAAGGGTAGTGAGGGGCTCTTCTGTGTGACCACGGGTTGGAGTGAACGGCACTAGTGCTGTGAGCGCTGACTTGAAGTGAAGACCAAAAAAAAAAGTTTCTACAACAGGGTCCCTCTTTTGTTGTGTGCACCAGTGCCCGCGTGAAAACGCAGGTGTCAGCCCATCACCTGTGCAGTGACACTTGATCGTCCTTGTCACAACGAGGCCTTCGGCGATCGCGCCCCATCTTTGTGTGCAGGCGAACTGCAGAAACAAAGTAATATTGATTCTTTTTTGTCTTGACTGGCTTTCTACAATACTGAAAATCAACAACAGCTGTAGTGAGGGGACAATTCGAGAATGCAGTACACATAGACCCGACCCCCAACTAGTACCCGAACCCCCCATGAAAAGTAGAGGCCATGCGCCCCCCCCCCTCTCTACCTCCCCCAGAGNGTGAGGGGACAATTCGAGAATGCAGTACACATAGACCCGACCCCCAACTAGTACCCGAACCCCCCATGAAAAGTAGAGGCCATGCGCCCCCCCCCCTCTCTACCTCCCCCAGAGGATGAGGAGGGTACAGTCCAAAGTAAGCACAAGCTTACCTAAGGTTAATGCCTATTGGTACGGCATTAAAA
>CACKRE030003539.1:33394-48552 GCA_902602495.3 Ectocarpus sp. CCAP 1310/34
CTGTGGCTGCTTGCTGAGGTGGCAGTCCTTGCAGTCTCTGACTTTCGAGGTTTCGTCGTCCTCCGAAAAGTCGGTGTTCGCGCAACCACCAGTGTGGTGGATCTTGCAGACGGAACACGAATAGCTTAGGCGAGGGGAGCCAAGAGGAATGGGGACGAGGGACAACAAGCGTGAACAGGGCGGCGATATTCAAACACTGGCGTGTTGTACAAGAACACCTACTTTGTACATGGCGTGATACATGGACGCCGCGCGAAAATATTCAATGAATGGTAAGATGGACACGAACCGGTGTTAAAGTCGACATGAAGGGTCACACCGGCCATGGGATGCCAACGGCGTAAGCTAGCGGTGAGATTGCGGCGGTCGGCCACGCGAGCGGACAGGCCACATATATAGGCGTGTACTGAACAGGCGTGATCGTTCATCCTCTACCTCCCTGGTCCTCACCTCGAAGAGGTTGGTGCTTTGCAGACGGTGCAGCCAAGACCCTCGCTGTTGTTGTTGCCGACGGGTTGTCGTGGACGTGGTTGCACTGGCTGAGTGACTTGCAGCTTCAAGCTTCTGACCTTGTTCAAAGCGCTTTCGTACAGTCCCTCGTGCTCGACGAGCATCGGGCGAAAGTTGAGGTCTTCGCGCATGACCTGCCATACGACGAACCAACAGAAAGCAACAAAACTTTGGCCTTCCACCCGCCACTACGTCCCGCCTGTAATAGTTGGCGCGGAGAAACGCGACCGTCCCTCCTCGCTCGCCCCTGTCCGAGTGATTGCAGATGTGCTAGGGAAACCCGTGGCAACAACAGGCAGGGGGGAATGAAAACAGCAAGATAAACACATAATAACTACTGCTGGGCTGGCTGCTCCCATCCACCATAACCTGTACAGCACTCGAACCACAAAGAAACATGCTGCAAGCAAGCTTAGGCAAACAAAGCAAACGCAAACGCCCTACATTGTACTGCATTCACCTTCCTGATGCTGGGATGTAGCTTCGAGCGAATGGCCAGCACTACATCTTCGTCGAGGTCCTTGACGTGCGGAGGAAGCGACTCGCGGAGCTCGCGTACCTCCGCCTCCCTCTCAAGTTGGTGTGGCTTGACGTAGTTAGCGTAGTGGCCGGTCTTCACGAACGCGAAGTCGCGGACGGTACTGTTGGTGTGGGCATGGGAACCCCGGGAAGATATCGAATGCGGTCGAGGTAAGTGAACGTTCGTCGTCTTCTTTATGTCGCTGTTGCCCCTACCAATCACGGACAACCACCGAAAGAACAAAGCTGCCGAGTGCCAGGCCCCAATCTACCTCGTTGCTGCACTCACCCCTTCAGCTTGTCTGACCATTGGTCCCTGGGCACTACGTGCTCAATACCCTCGACCCAAGACGCCGTCATCTTCGCCCGAGCCAACGCCCAGCCTATCTCGTCCAACCCCTCTCGCTCTCCTTTCTTGGACGTCTTCGGTATCCTGCACAAGTACCCAAACCACACGGTGGGGTTCTAATCGAAGGAGTATGTTTGTGTGCGTTCTGGCACTGATCTACATGGTAGCCTAGTACCTTTGACAAAACCAACACTACCGTACCGACAGCAATACAGCAGTTGCAGAGGATGTCAACCACGAACGAAGCCTGATAATATATCACACTTGCATCACACCGGGCTGGTCTTACTTGTTGCCTCCCATATTGGGTACCTCGCGTAAATGTCGACAAGGAGGGCCTGGGTTTGCGGCTGCTCTTCTTTCAACTCCCGCACGCGAGGGTCGGCCAGGAAGGCCTTGGTGATGCTTTGGTAACCTGGAACGCGTTGATCCGTCAGGGCACGAAGCGCCACCAGTGCTTCCTGGCCCGTGTCGTTGACGATAGAAATCCACTGGCGAAGGGTGTTGGCTGCCGGTGCCTGGCTACCAGCCTGAATATTGCAGCAAAAAGCACAGAAAACAATGTTATAATACGAAAAACGTGGTGTTTGTACAGAAACATGGCCTGTCGCCGACGTCAGGCTACAGGCAAAAACACCCACCAGAAATACGGAGAGTATCATCACCAAAATAATGTGTCAGTCGCACTCACCCCCTTCCAGCATGCCGCTAGCTTAGCCGCGGTGACAGACGATTTCGAACGACTATTAGAAGACCGCCGGCGAGCTGATGATGATTCGCTCTCCTGGGCCATCAGCGACGTCATCATCCTATTGTAGAAATAGAGCTGGTCGTAGATCGTCCGCGCTCGGAAGGTGGCCGTCGTGACGTTGCACACTGGGGTGTACAGCAGCGGCAGCAGTGGCCCAGGATACGAATCACCGATCCATGGGAATGGTGTGGGTGCGTTGTTGAGGAGTCACTACCGTCACTACCGTGTCGTTGTGCCAGGACCTACTGTACCGCAGTACACCAACGATGGTGTTATTCATTGAAGTATGTCAAAAGGGTACAATACATCGTATGCTAGTCTTCTTCTTGC
The DNA here is from genome assembly GCA_902602495.3 of Ectocarpus sp. CCAP 1310/34. Taxonomy (NCBI): domain Eukaryota; class Phaeophyceae; order Ectocarpales; family Ectocarpaceae; genus Ectocarpus; species Ectocarpus sp. CCAP 1310/34. Next base: position 35,854 of record CACKRE030003539.1, read on the forward strand.
AGCGTTGCTGTGTTTTTCGTGGTACAGATAGTAAATTCGGTGAATTCCGCACGTGAAGAGGCGCGCGAGCAGCGACGTGCTCATCTCTTCGTTGCTGCTGCTGCTGCTGCTACTACCGTTGTAACATTATCGTCTGACACCTCGACTGCTACACACACACCATACCCTCCAAAGTACAATATTCCGACCCAATTCCTATGGAGAAGCGTGAGAGGCGAAAGATGTGTTTGAGAGCAGGAGTGCTCATAAGAGTGAGTGTAGAATACAGACATCTTCCCAAGAAGACCGTGTTTGCTTCATCCAACGTGGAGAGTACACTCTTCCATCTCACCGTCAGACGCGATTTGCCTGGCGAAGCTATCCGCGATGAACCGGTAGCACGTGCACCTTATGAGCCGATCTTCTCCGTACACCTCCTTGCAGGCAGCCAAGCGATGATTTCCATCGATAACAACGGCATGTAGCGTAGCCGCGAGCTCGACGGTCATCTCTTGCCCTTCTGTCAGATCCGAGAACATCACTCGCGGAAAGCTATCCACCCATCCATGAGATTGGATGCTCTCGACGACTTCCTGCACCGCGGTCGGGCTGGTTTGCCTGCTGTTCTCCGCCAACGTGATGTTCTTCAGTGGCACGTCCCACTCCTTCACGCAGTGCGAAGCCAAGACCTCGCCGATGTTTGTTGCGCTTGTCGGATCATCACTGTGGTCACCCGCAGAAGAAGTCGAAGCACCACCACCGCCACCAACAGCACGACGGCCTCGTCCTCGCTGCCTGTTGGCCATGATAATGTCGGTCGGAGTAGCCTTGAACCCACGTGGCAGGGACAGAGAGGAGGAAGGTGACAACAAACGTAGGCCAGAGGGGGACGTACGATCGTTTGGTTGATGGGTGTCGGCACGCCACGCGGCCACGGGAATCAGCGGGCCTCCTTCGGGTCTAATGCTACGTACGCATTTGAGGTGCTCCACTTGATTATCGGGCACAGAAGGAGTGGTGTTGCCCTACCTCTCCTCTGGACTCCCTAATCTCACAGGCCGAGAAATGGGGTGTCTTCGATTCAGGAGCGCAGCGATGACCCTCGGAATCGTAGCGACCAAAATTTGGGCCGCTGGGATTATATTCTTCTTTTCGACGATTTTCCGCTTCGATTCGATTCCAAACGAATCATATCGGTTGTAGAATGGGCGTTTTTTCTTTCGGTCTGAGCGGAAACGTTTTCGTGTCTGTTCAGACCACTTTTGATTCCGAAGTAATCGAAATGACTTCTCTGGGCTCCAAAAGGATTAAAATAATCCTCCGGCCTCTCTCACTGGTCAATTTGATTACAAAGCGCAGCGCTGAGCGCTGTAATCAAGACGACCGCTTTCTGATGACACATCGATTGTCGACTGCTCGACCGCTCTCTCTTTCCGGGTCGAGTCGCAAGAGGTACGATACAGGGAGCTCTACTTCGAGAAACCAACACACGAACACACACCACGCCACAGCAACTTACCGAGGAACCGAGGGCACACGTAATCGTCCAACGAAGCCATGCCCGTGGCGGATTCTGCGGCATGGCTCTTCGGGGAAGCAGATGCCCCAGCGGACAAAGCGCGCCGGGAGCGCGAGGAGGAAGAGAGGCGCCAGAAGAGGGCACAGACGACTCCCCTTTTCAGGAGACAGGATGACTCGGGAGACACCCCCGGGGCTCCACAGAAACAGCAGCGTTCCAAGCGAAAGTGGGAGGAACCACAATCCGCGCAGGAGTGTTGGGAGCGCATTAAGGCAAAAAGCAACGAACAACAGCAGCAGCAGCAGCAGCAGCTGCGGTGCTGCAGGTTGAATTGCATCGAGCTGTTCGCCAAGGGCGGGGGGGGGAGGGATGATGACGAGGGCGGCGCCAGCAACAGCAACAACAGCAGCAGCAACAACAACAACAACAGCTTTCGCCACAACGGGGATTTCTTGGCACGGGAGCAAGCAGGCCATTTTCAAAGGGTTCACGCGAGAGGAAGACCGCAAGCGGTTCGTCACGGAGCACGTCCCCCTCGCGAAGCTAAGTCAGGGAAGCATGATCGCGGCGGGCACCCCTGTGTGCAATCGAGCCTTCAGGGAGTTCTTCAGGGTTTCCGACAGCCTCATATGTTCATGCAAAGGGACGGAAAAGGCTCCGGCGTCTAGATCAGCGACAAGGTGTGTGTGTGTGTCGTGTGTGTTCGTGTGTGTGTTTTCATTATTAGCATCGACCGCGCTTGTGTTTTTGTGTGTGTTTTTGTGTGCTTATTTGTGGGCTAGCGTGGTGGGCCTCGTCTAGTAAAAGATACTACTTACGTCAACAAGTACTACATACAGTACTGACAGGTATGCTGCTGTCATACTGTTGTACTACATACACTACGCAGTATTTGTAGAGATTGCAGCATCCAGCAGCAGCAGCAGCAGCAGCAGCAGCAGCAGCAGCAGCAGTAAGTAGTAGATAGCTGTCTTTTAATACTTACATACTGTACACTTACTTGTACTTGTCCTTTTGTCTCTTGGCTGACGACGTCTTTCCCGTTCGTGCATGCTGTCACTCCCTTATCGTTCATTATTTTGTGTTGATGTGTCTATAGATGTCCCGTGGAAAAGACCAGAGATTCCCCCAAGAGGGACAGGGCCATCGGCTTCCTTCAGCACTACCAGGACACGTTCGCGCAGCACATGCCGAATTCCGACGACAAGTATCTCTACCTCAAAGAACAAAAATGTATGCATGTGTAGTACGCACTTCAAATGTATGTATGCATGTACTGCGCGTATGTATGTATTTGGGGAGTGACGGCAGGGAACGTTACCCTCCTCAGTTTGTGGAAGGATAGAAAATGGACGTGAAGTAGTGTAGTCTTTGTATATGTAGTGGACGTTCGTTCGTGCTTACTTCCGACTTGTTCCATGGTGGTGGTGGTGGGTGTGTGGAGCATCGCGCAGGTACAGGATCGATCCGCAGTATCCCAATAAAATTATACCGATATCATTTTCGACCAGTTAGCGCTGACCGATCTATCCAACGGCTAGCCTTTTTCTATTTGGTTATGATACAAGCCGACTGCTGTACTCTTCTACCACTACCTATCGACGAGTCGCCATTGCCACAACAACTAACAACAGAGGGAGGAGTAGTAAGTAAATACCTGCTACTGGCAGCCGCAATCAAAATTACTGGTTGGAAACCACTCCATCCACCATCCATGCCCGCCTCTCTTTTCGACTATTGTCATCTTCGCAGGAGTTGTTTGACGAGTACGAGAGCCAAACACGGAAGGAGCTCCACGGGGAGCTAGTGGGACTGGACGCAGCCCTCTGCACGCGTCAGTACTTCAAGAAGATATGGGCCGAAGAGTTCCCCCATCTCAAGGTGAAACCAAGCGGAGACTTCATGCTTTGCAAGATCTGCACGCTCCTCAAGTCGGCGATCTTCGGAACGCAGTCCGGCTCCAGAGGCATCCAGGACGAGGCGGAGAAAAACCTGAAGAGAAAGGAGTACGAGGACCACATGGAGGTGCGTATTTATGTACTCGCTATTTGCGTGGTTTACTGCGTCATACGACGACATCACAACCCAACATGTTTTTTGAACAGACGCCTCAGCACAAACCCGGGGACGTACAGTATATATTAGACACCCCGAATCCTCACTACCGCACCTCCCCACATAGAGGTTCCAGCAGTGGGCACACCGTACGGTGCTGCTGAAATTATTGTTGCGCCTACCCTTGAACACGGACCAGCTAATCTGTGCCTCCGTCTTCGTGTCGACAGGACGTGAGCAACGACCGGAAGGCAATCGCAAAACTAAAGACGGCTGCGGAGAATGCCAAGATGAACGGGGTGCCATGGGAGCAGCCCTACTGCATGATGGACGGCGCCAACTCGAACAACTTCACTGTCCCTCTGTCCAAGGACAAGGCTCACGGGATCGACGACAAGTAAGAGAACCCGTCGCTTTCGTAACGTATCCATTTGTCGAGTAGTCTACGCGGAAAACACATATTTTTCTGTGATTCGTTGCGTGAACTTTAATCAGCGTGGTACCAGCGAAAGTCCACAGGTCACCGGTCGTGAGGAGAGGAAGATATGAGGAAGTAAACGACACGTTTAAGGTGGTAGTAACAGTACCGTCGGCACCGAAAGCACCTGACCGCGTAAGGTGCCTTGCCCCTTCATCCAACACGAGGAATCGCAACCCCACACCCCATCGCGCGCTCGCACCACCCCCTGTCTAATTCCTGTTTTCCAGGGGGTATGGAGAACGTGCGAAGGTTTACGGTGTGCTCGTCGCCGGGGTGGTCATGAACGTGTTCTTCGCCCCCCAGATTCTCGGCACGGGTGGGTGCGCATGACGACTCACGTTTGAGGCATGTTTGAGCAGGGTCGGAGACTTTACATCTGAGAGCGTACAAGAGAGCAAGCTATTCACGGACGGTAGCCGGAAGATAAAACTCTTGCATTGCATGTTCCTTGATGGTCGAAATGTTCGCCGCTTGCTACGACACTGCTTACTTAGTTATGGTGATGATGTGATGAGCCTTACGTCGGTTGGTGTTAGGGTGCATTGCCGCGCGCACGCAGTATGCTCGACTGCCATGCTCACACCTCTAATGCAGGGATAGTGCGCTTGGCGGTCGCATTATATGTACGTTGATTGGGGACCGCCGCCTTCATTGGTTTTGAGCGCAGTTGCCTTTTGTTGATGTTGTCCTTTCAACGCGAATCAACGTTTGGCTTGGGCCGCGGCACAAGTTTAATTTTACGTGGCGAGAGACAAAAAGACAGCTAGCAATCATAAATATAATAAATTTGCGGGCATCGTCATGTACGTTTGGTCTCATGTTCTCATGGTTTGGGGGCGTGACACTTTTTTCCGTCGCAGGTACCAATCTGGTCGCAACGGCGCTGTACTACCAGTTCATGGAACTGACCCTCTCCTGGGGACACACCCTAGGAGACGTGACCGTGCAGGTGGACAACACTGTCTCCGAGAACAAGAACAACTACCTCATGGGTATTTTGGCGGCGATGGTTGGTCGGGGAATCATGAGGACGGTCACGCTCTGCTTCATGATGGTTGGCCACACCCACATCCAGATCGACCAGATTTTCTCCTGGTGAGTGGTCGCGGAAGAAACACATACTAATACTGTACAGGATGGTCGACGTATGTATGTATCCATAGTGCGTTCGAGGGACGTTACATTTTTCTTCTTGCAGCGCCTACTATTTGTTGATGAAATGTATATCCATCGTGATGGAGCCTTTACTTTGTCATCGGGGTGCGGTTGATATAAGGGGTATATCCATATCTTCATCTTGCGGACAAATATCGACGTCAATAATTTACAAAGGACACCCCAACCTTTCTTGTTCGTCTCCTGCCCCTCCCCCTTGTGCCCACGTCATCTTTGCGCCATTTTCATGCGAAGCTTCGCCAAAGCGGTGAAAGGGGTCGACATCTTCACGCGAGAGGAGCTGGGGGACGCCTTCAGACGCGGCTACAAAAAGGTAGAAGTAAAATGCCGGACCCTAGAAAACCTCGCCAACTTCAAGGACCTGGTGGCTCCCGTGACACGACGCATCCCCACCATCACCAACTACCAAGCTTTCAAAATCTACAAGGAGGGGCCCTCGATGGTGGTTACGGTAAAGAAGAAGATGCACCACGAGGACTGGTTGGGCTTCAGTGAAGATGGGAAGACGGTAGGGAGTGGGGCCGGATTCAGCCCTTGGCGCCTGATGCACGCACATGCAGTGCACTTGGAAGCGACCCCGCCCTACGAACTCAAACTGGTCCAGGATGATGTCATTCATCGGGTAGATATGCGCCAACAAGCCTCGTGGGAGAAGCTACCAGTCGCCTACGTCGGCGGTACGTTTTCGTGTTTTTTCGCAACATCGTTCAACGAGAGTATCCTAATATTTATGTTGCTTGCCGTACAAGTGCCCAGGTATTGACGTATCCTGAGTTCGTTGTACGCCTTTGTCAATGGCATGATGCTGCAAGAAACAAAGCTCTCAAGCGTTGCGAACCGTTGTCCCGAACTTCTACGCGCCTCAATTGATCCAGACCCGGAGAAGCAAAAGCGCGTCAAGCTGGATCACGCCGACAGCCTCAGAATACTAAGGACGACGGGAACCAAGGCATTCGACCTGGACACATCCTGGCTTCCTCTTCAGGTCTCCGGCGACGACTCTGAATCAGACCCGGGCGACGGTGGCGACGGGGGGGGTCTCTCACACGGTCTCTCCGACGACGACGACAACAGCTCGTTCGGAGACTATCTCGATGAACGTCTACGGCAGCATCAACAAAGTGGCAGTGCCCCCCAGGGGGGGGGGCGGCGGCTGAGGGATCAGCAGACATGGGCACATGGCACAATGAACACTTTCTCGTTCTTTCTGTCGGATGGAGCCCCTTTTCTTGTGGGAAAGGTCATCGACAAGCGCGAAGTTGACGGGCAGGAAGAGGTAGCTCTTCACTGGTACACCCCTAGGAAACGCCTGGTCGACAGCGCGGCGAATGTATCCTTCGACACGTACGCCGGAGCGTCCTTCTCTCCTACCTACATAGCAGGGGACGCGAATTCCCGTGTGAACTCTCGTCGCAAGCTACTGCCGGACTCGTCATGGGAGCCTGTGTCCGGGATAGTAGCGACGTGCTCCGCTCTCATCTCGGGAGGGTCCAAAATTCCGGCACACGTCAAACAAGNTCCTTGGCAGGCTTCGGGGGGTGGACCTGCGCAGCCGAACGTGGAGGTCGTTATTGGCCGTTCTCCATTTCTTCTTCAAGTCCTTTCATTCATTGTTGTAAGGAAGTGTACGCGTCCGACAGGTCTATAATGCTCCCCGGTGGTGCCTTTTTGGGTTTTCGGTGATGTGCCCAACTTAAGCTGGAGGGTGTGCTCAAAATATCGCTGATGCTGATGGAAAACAGAGGTCGGAGGAGGAGGAGGAGGAGGAGGAGGAGGAGGAGGAGGACGAGGAGGAGGACGAGGAGGAGAAGGAAGAGGAGGACATCGAGCTCACTAAGGAAGGCGATACCATGCAGCAGCAGAAGAACATATCGAAGAACGACAGACTACTACATGGGGGTGGAGAGGAGAGCGGAGCAGAGACGGGGGGGAACATGCAGCCCGGAAGGACTGTGCAGATCCAGGGTGTGCGGACCAGCGCGCGAGGACACATTCCACGTAGGGAGTGGTAGGAGAGAGAAGAACCAAATGTGTACAAGAAAAAAAAATGAAGAATCACCTCCTTAATATTTGGGTGTTGTCCGTTGGATGGGGTTGACACCGACTGAATGTTGCAAACTTCGGTAGGACCCAGTCAGTCGTTCATAGCCTCTCTCTCTGCGACAGCATTCGAAAGGTTGCGTAGCATTTTTTTCTGTGGGCCAGTAATGTCCACATAACGTAAGTAAGGTCTGATCCCGACCAAGGTGCCCTTGACATGAGGGTAACAGGGCGACGGGGGGGGACAAAGTGATGTTGTACTTAAGGTTGCTGTAGTAGTTGTGTTGATTGAGCACGGAACCGGGGTTGTCTCCGGTGAGCGTGGCAAAGAAGCCTATTATTCGTGCGGAATGCATTGCTGCATTGCTCCCGTACATGCATGCATATATATTGATGCATGGTACTCTCCTCGACTGGGCCGGCATCAATGTTCTGTGTGGGTTATGAGGCTGTAGGGGTCCACGTTTGTTGGTTGTGGCCAAAAGCGAGTTTTGAAATAACGTGACTTACCCTGGTTGATACCTTCGCGTGTGATTTAGACAGCTCCGCCCACTAAAAAGACAAAGTGGGGAGCACACACAAAAAAAACTGAGTCCTGCTCACTTGCCTGCGCCTCTCTCTCTCTCCGAGAGGCGTGGACGTTACGGATCTTCTTCTAACCCAAACATCATCTCGACACCGTGCTGTGCAACAAGTGCAACACAAGTTCACATTTGATGCCGTCTACAAACTCCCTGTACAACATGGCGAGACACACGGACAAGAAGAAGCTTGGCCAATCTCACACGTGATTCTTGCATTCGTCTCGTTGCCAGTGTCATTCCAAACCGAAAGGCTCCGCGTCCAGCTTTCGGAGTTGTTAGTTAGGGACGAAAACACGCCGATGGCGGCGGACACATGAAATACACATCGTCAACCATTTTCGCTACTACCACCGCAAGGCGGTTCTACCTCTCGTCCATGTCATCTGCCGAACAATTCCAAAAAAATAAAACCCTTCTACTTCTCCACCCGCTAGGGCTACGTGCATAGACTACGCGGCCGGACTTGACAGGCATACAGCAGCACGCTGGTACCTATAGCTAGCTGTCCTCGCCTAAGCCAAGCGTCACCTCCATTCGACCGCACGCCATCATGACGCGGCCTCAAGCGTCCTACTCAACTTTCCCACTGTGCCGCCCCTCTCCATTGTCCTCTATCCTCCATTAACAAGCGTCGGTGGAAGCCACGCCCCCCTTGCTGATCGGTGGAAGCCACGCCCCCCTTCCTGATCATGTGGGAGACAACGGGCCGACAACGTATATTTAGGCTAGACGGGGGGGGACGAGTGGTGCATGGCCAAAAAAAGCACAGTGAATGGACAAGGACACAGCAAATACCTACTGGTTGGTGTAGTGGCCCTCAAATGCTCCACGAATTCTCCCGAACGATTCCGGAAAATTAAAGAAGGAGCGATACTGCACGCAACAAAATATATTGTTTCAGTCTCACCTCATGTGCAATGAACGACAGGCAGCGAAGGAAACTATCTTACACATAAAAACAACACAACCGTTATGTGAGAGAAGGAGCGAAAGCCGAATGTGTATGCCCGCGCGTGTGAGAGAGAGGGAGGGAGGAGCACATGTACATGGATGGAACAACAGGTACACAAAACACACAGATCGAGAGAGAGAGAGAGATAGAGATAGAGGAGGGGGGGAATAAGAGAGCCCGAGCGAGAGAAACAGGTAGAAATGTTGTTGTATCACCAATAACCGTGTCAGAGTCGAGCTAAACATGCCTAACGGACCATGTCAACATCAAACCCTGACGTTCCGTTCAGCTCGTAGCTTCTTAGTCTTCATGCTGAGCAAACCCACAGAAAAACGCACCCCTGGCCTAAGAAAATAGCAGGAGGTAACGCCACCTTTCCTATCTATAACGCACCTTGTGGAACTTCAGGTTTTTTGCGCGTCAATGCTCTTGTTGTGCTCCCTCCAGTAGCGCCGTTTGATCCAGTTGTTGTACTCTTTCCAAGTCTCGTTTCGAACCCTGGCGTCGTTGGAGTATATTTCATAGTTGTCCGTGGGGTCCAACGCCTTGACCTTCGTCGAGTACCTACACAAGTGACAATTGCAGTGGCGCGGGAGAGGGAGAAAGGGATGAGTATCAAGCGTCCACCGGCAGCCCCCGCTGTGCAATACCGGAACGGACTATTCTATTGAGAAGACAAAAACAACAACCCTAACAGCCACTACCACAACAACAACAACGACATCGTCGCATTAATTTTATTGTTCAGACACACACGGACCGGAGTCTTTGCACGGCGAGTTCGTTCTAAACTAGGCCCAGAATATATTTTAACCTTTACGCACAGGAGCTGGCAACATCGCAAGGATCGGCACCTTGGCACCTTTGTGCCATCCAAATATTTTGAGGCTATTCTTGCAATTAGCTTTCTGCCTCCTCCTAAGTGAGATCAAATCTTGGTGTCGTCACGCGAACCGGGGAAGTTCCTAACTGAACGCTCATCAAAGACGTGGTCATCCATGCCCTGCGAAATTATCACCTGCAGCATGCGTTGAACAATATGATTCCACGCTCGACTGGCTGTACCCCAGGCAACTTGATTGCCCATTGTAGATGAGGCAGGGGCCGTCGTGCCGTAGGCAGTCGTCCTGCCCGAGGGTTTGGCCAGGCCCACTCGAGAGGGATACGTCCATGTATGGCGATTTTAGTCACCGTCGTCACGACACCGTCCAGAAAGCAAGGTGCTGTTTCATGCCAGACTGCAAGCGAAGGCTTCGCAACCAAACCCGGAGTGATCAGCGTCGGGCAAATTTCCCACCGCATCAGGATCGGCAATGGGTCCCCCTCCTTCTTGGGAGTACCAAACACTACGTCCATCATGAACGTTGTGTTTGCAACCTCTCAGCCCAGCTTGCACCACCGCAACATGTACATGGGTTTCCATACCCAATCACCCCAAAAATACGTGCTGCCAAAGAAGAGTGTCCCGTATATCTGTATTGCGCTCGGGAGGCGAGGATCCCGGCCAGTCACCATACCTTTCCGGAGTGTACCAAGAAGACATCTCCGACAACAAACTCGGGTTTCGGCCTGACGACAATAAAATAAAAAACGGACGTTGTTCGCTGTCAGCATCCATCACACACAAACAGCCGGTCTATTACCACATTTAGGATTGAGCACGCACGCGTACATTGAGCAGATTTCCTATTGGCGTTCTTTGAGGCATCGAGGCAGGTGCGCAGACATAAATGCAGATAGAGCTTATTGTGTGTATTCGTCCTACCATTCATTATGATGGTGAGACGAAGTGACTTTAGCAGTTATATCACCAATCGAGGACAACGGCATTACCGCCGCCGGTGCTGCAGGGTAACAACATTGTTGGTTGAGCTTGGTGGTGGTCGTCATCATCGCGGTAACCGGTGTTCGCGAGAGTACAAAAAATACTGAACCCACAGCAGCACCAGTCGAATGGGGTGTGTTGAAGTCTATACAGCAGTGAGTTAGTGCAAGAACTACCGTGTGTAAGGAGGTGACATGATATCTATCACACGTGGACCGGTCCTTGGTCGTGAAGTAATCGAACTATGAAAACCGGTCCAGGGGGTGTGTTAACTTGTGCAACGTCGGTACTCCTGCTCGTGGGCTGAAGGATGGATACCCCTCAGCCTCCGTGCGGCTGAATAGGGAAAACACACATGACCTGGGACCTAGGGAGGGGGCGTCATGGGGGAAGTCAACGAGCTATTCTACGGATTTGTAACATATCCGGTGGGAATATATCCTGAAACCTCTCACGTGTCTGCCAAGCAAGGCTCGCTTGTGACTGAAGCGGGGCAGAGCAGCAGCAAGCGGCAGCAACAAGATGTACTGTAGTTGTACAAAGCAGACAACATGCGCAAAAAAAAAAGTGGGCAGACGGACACACATACACAACGAGAGAGCGGATACAGGGCCACCAATAACACTGGCAGATGTTTATTGATGATGATCTTGACAACCTGTAGTGTCTGTAGTGTGTGGTACATCGTTAAACCGCTGCTGGGATGGTACACGTTCATGCGGCAAACAGGAGTGCCTCCACAAAAAAAAAAATCCTTTCCATCTGCTCTCGATGTAATATTTGTTACGCCGTCTGCAGGCGGCCTTTGTTCGTACTGCTGGCATCTCCCTACTGATCTACCCAAACGCGTCTCGGTTGGGACGTGTGTGACGTTAGGGCTAACGACAAGTTCCGTCGTGTTGCGTGTTGACCCTCTCTCCGTGTGTGTTGGGCGTATTGGCGGCTGGCGGAGCTGGCGATGACTCTTTCTTGGTGAGCTGTCCTTTCTGCGTGGTTTTTGCTTTTTTGCTACATGCCCCTCCTGCTGCCCTGGGTCCTACTGAGGCCTTCTTCCTACTGATTCACCCAAACACGTGCCGCGCGTAGCTGAGTTGGGACATGTGTGATGTGAGGGGTAGTGACAAGTTCCGTCGTGTTGTGTGTTTGAACCTCTCTCCGTGTGTATTGGGTGTGTTGGGTGGATGGCGGAGCTGGTGGTGGCTCAGCAGTCCGGGCATCCATGATGTGATGATGATGACGATGATGCAAAAAAATGTCGGTTTGTTGGTGTGAGGCCGAGGTGCTGCCTACAGGCGCCAAACCAACGGCAACACGTCTACCATGTACTACAGCATGCACACACCATTGTAGGGGCTTACCTGTGCCCGTTTAGAGCGGCGTCCGATGAGGAAAAGTTTTGGGGCGATTGATCTTTTGGTGTCGTACGCCGTGACGTGTTCGATTTGGTTTTCGGAATCAAGTCGACAGTTTCGCGTCGGTTCGGGACCGTTCTTCAACGCGAAGTCCAGGCGCCAACGCGAAGTCTAAGTTTCCCCGGTTAAAATTGATGCAGGGGGTATACGATAGCGTCGCTCATCAACCCAACTGATGGATGCCACTTGGTTGCTTGGGAGTAATATTATAATGTTTCAATATTTCTTCATGTCCAAAACCAACAAATTCAGTCGTTGAACTCGAACTTTCTATCGTTTTCCCCGCGATAGTGCCTCTGTCAGATGGGCCAAAATCACTCATTTTTTTTGCTCTAGTGAAGCCAAATCGCGTACAAAAGCGCCTCCGGCGGGGCGCCTCCAGCGGGGCCCTCCGGGGGCGCCTCCGTCGGGGCCCCCTCACCAGCCGGGGGGGGCCGATGGTCGCGGCGCAGCCGCGACCGCGCGGCTTCGCCGCGCCACCATTGTACTGATCGGATCCAGTTTACTGGCTGCCGACGCAGCCAGTATACTTTGCACTGGCGCGCAGCGCCAGTACCCAACCCTATCTATCGCACTTACGTGCAGCTCTGGGATCTGCGTGCTCCCCCTATCTACCAGGATGTAGTCGAGGATTGAGTATTCATTGCAAACTGCCCGTTGCCTTGTGAACTCCGGC
>CACKRE030003539.1:75732-112652 GCA_902602495.3 Ectocarpus sp. CCAP 1310/34
CCCCCCCGTAACCCCTCGTTTCTTACATAGAGATGACTCGTACCCTAGTAGGGTTTTTTGGGTCGCTCAAATCTGAGACGTTACTTGTACAGTGTGGCCCAGATTGAGCTACTATGTTCCATCACCCTGCTTTCCTGTTTTTTTCGTGGAAAGTGAGTCTTTGTTTCTTCAAAACACATTCCTTAATACGAGTAATTAGGCACTCTCTCTGTCCTACGGCCGTCGCATAACATTTATATTTATTCATTGATTGGTGCGTGTATATCTGCTCTTCGAAAAATTAAATGAGAACAAACAACTTTTTCCCTCTTCGCAGCATTTCTCTTCGTATCTCTCATTTCAAAACTCCACGCGCACACGCTTGCCATCGCCTACAATATACAACCTACGAGCGTAGCGGCGACCGCGAAGCGGTACGACGCGAAGCGCCCTTGTATTTATTACCCGCTGTGTTTCTATCGCACTTTGTTAACCAGAAGGTGTCAACCGTTATGCGTCGGGAATGTGCTCCCGGGTAAATTCTGTTCGTCTGCGACAACTGATTTCTTTCAAAGAACCATGTTCGGACGGAAAGCCTTGTCGTGGAAGCACTCCCCCGAAATACAATTTTCGCACGACAAACGATACTGTTTGGAGTCTCTCAAGATTTCAATAATGCCACGGTGCCCGCTGGTCCTTGTCATATTACATGCTGGACGTCCTCCTAACATCCGCATCACGTTGGCCACGCCGTTTCTACGTACGTCTAGCATGCTTTATCAAACGGGTCGTATCGGGAAACGAAATGCATTAACGTCCTGCTTTCACTTTTTACTCGTCGAACCCCGCTCCCCAGGGCCTTCCGCAGCAATTCGCAGAGTATTTGGCTTATTGCCGATCCCTGAAGTTCGAAGCCAAGCCAAACGTGCCTTATCTCCAGGTGAGCGCTGTCGCGAAAAGCCTCCAGTATGAAAGCGAATGATCTTTCGCAATTCTCAGCTTCGTTCCTTGTTTTTGCGTTGTGGCTGATCTCTGCTCCACATGGGCTTGTGTGTGATAAACAAGTCCTCTCGGGGGGGGCGCCTGTCGCATAGCCACGGTACCGTATGCCTCTGCGTGGTCGGCATCGTTTGGCCGGAGTCCTCTCGACAATACGTTGATAAGTGCTTTGGCGGTGGTGCGCATTGTTTTGGTTCGATCGCGTCGACAAGCATCAACTACTGCTCAAGCTTTTGCTGTGTTTCTTGCCCGAATGATAATGAGGAGGAAAATGTATGGTACTTGATGTCAGCGGAATTCCATACGAACACCTCCCAACCAACCAACCAATCCTGCTTTTGGGTCATTCTTGGTACCGACCGGACCGAAGAGCCCGTACTCCATCCAACCCTGAAAACAGCGCCCGGAACGGAAGGTTGCTCGTTAGTTTTTCAACGGCACTCCGGTTGGGACCGTTTGGAAAGAGCGCAGGCGTGGTTAATGATCATCCCCAGCGGGCAGCGCATGCTTGATCGCGGCAAGTGTAGGGAAAGGTTTAGGCGTTTACCATGTACCTGCTTGTTAATCTGTTGTAGACAAAAATCCAAGTGCTTGAGAGGAATCACGGAACGTTGATTTCTTCAAAGGAGTCAACGCAGCGATTTACCATGTGTCTTGGCGTGTCGACGTCCGCAGGGTTTACTGCGCGAGCTGTACAAGGTGCAAGGACACTCGCCGTCAGACACCCCTGAGTGGGATTGGAGTAAGTTCGAGGGCAGGTCCGGGCGTGGAGGGGTTGAAAATATCAGCGGGGAAGCAATCGCCATCAGCGACAACCCTGGTGAAACACACGTACCTGGAGTGTGGCAAGCAGTTCCTGCCGAGGTTAAGGTTATCACGAAGGAAAATGTGAGATGCATACGTGTCCCCGGCATATGGCAAGACATTGAGCGTGCATGTGCGCTGCTGAGCAAGGGGTAAATTAACCCTTCGGGTCTAGCTGTTTCAATTTTTCCTGCAAAAAAAAGAGGGGGGGAGAGAGAATGCGGGAGAGAGAGTCATGAGTGCGGCAAAAAAGATACAGTGTACTTCTGTAGACGCAACAGCTATCTCCACCCATAGGCCATGAGGGCAGCCCGCGACAGGATGTTGGGCACAGACGGGGTCGACGAGTGGTCGCGGTGCGGCCGGTAGGGTAGGTTAGACTTGTAGACCTTATAAATTGAAGTCAAGCTGCCTTAACTACTCTATTTTCAGCGTTTTCAACTTATCAGTGAAAATGATCAGTGACAGCGCTTGTAGAACCAAGCTGGTGTACTTGTGTACTTCTCTGTTCCATCCCCAATATGAGCCCTGCCGGCTCACTGCAGCTCCTGTGATTTTCCCACAATTCTCACAAGCACGCAAGCACACACCAACAGCACCTACCTTTGCATCAGTGGCTCTCTAGGCTCGGGCGAGGGTATATGTGGGGCTATGACTATGGTGTCGAGTATGTGTTACTATTGTATGTTGGACTCGTCTGTGCTGCTGCTGCTGTGTAGTATAGCTGCTGACACGATGACTGGTGGATCTTGGGAGTGTACGATTTCAAATTTGGAGAATGTTCAGCATACCACGATATCCTGGCCTGGTTGGGCTTGAAATGCCCCTGTTGCTGCCCTCTGCTCTTTTCTTTGTAGCTTCCTTGGCGAGGGAAGGTATGTGGAGCTACCGATGTGGGTCTCTGTAAAAGGATATGGGGAGAGATTCATGGTGGCATTCGCAAAAAGTACATGGGCATTTTTCGAATTTTGGCCGTTCCAGGGACCTTGATTTTTCCCGCCGGCTCTAACGTCTTTTCATTGGTCACCGGTTAGCGCGGTCGATGCTATTCATAACGACACACCTACCTATGGATTTGCCAACACCTGGCGTGAAGGCATACAGGGCGGCCACTCCATGGCATGTCACCGCACCAGCATTTGTAAATGATCAATCCATTATTTGTCAGGACGCCTGTAGACCAGTAAGGGTTAAAGACTGTTTGTTGTCGGAACTTGTCTTTGACAGCTGACACCTGTGGTCAGGAGCAAGAACGGAGAGAACCATGTTGACAATCCAGGCGTTGGCCGCGAGCACGACAGACCCGGGGCGCAACCGGCAGCGAAACGGTCGACTACTGAGGATGATAAAAAACGCAATTCCGACAGCACGAGTGACAGGTACTGCATAACCCGACCTAAGTTGCCAGACTTCGCTTCATATCTGAACCACGTCACCACACCGTCATCGATCTCTGTGGGTGACGAATATTCTGAGAGCATATATCAGTGCGCATGTCGCCGTGATGGTAGATAATGTAACCGGCCATCGTGTAATCGTGCTTACGAAAGTGGTAGAGCACGAGAACGCTAACTCAGAGGTTTGCACGCCCATTTCAAAAGTCTGCGTGGCCCGTCCCTTTGAAGATGCCAACTAGAACCCCAGAATGGAGAAAATGACAATCAAGCGACGGAGTTCACTAGTAACAGTCGGGGAAGATGCGCGGGTGGCCGGAATGCAACAAGGCGCTCAAGAGGCCACAGCCCTGTACACGGGACAGCAGGATGGTCCATGTGGTAAGCGTCGCCATTGTAGAACCGGGACATTAGAGCCCTACGAGGCGGTCTGTTATGCTGGCTGGTAAACTCACGGCACACCCCAAGGCTTGATAATTATGATGAAACGCCTGCCAGGTACGCACAGTCACACGCACAACTCGGCCACGACCGGTAAACGTGACCGGTAAACATGACCGGGATGAACTGCATGCAAAATCTGATGTGCTTTGCGTGGAGGGGTTGGTTTGGTGGTCGGAATGGAATTGCTGTTTCGTCAAATTGCACAACGGCGTTTTTTTCTGCTGTTGAACCGAACATGCTTCGAACTTTGCTGCTGCCGTGATGTTCCATGTTTTAATCGCGAAATTTGAGGTTGTGACATGATGAAATTTGTACAGTGTTAAATGTGGTACAGGTGATGTCTGATCGTCGGATTTCAAGCAAGAACATTAAAGAGAACCGTTGGGCAGCACACATGCGCTGCCGAAACCGCACGCGGCCCTAACGAAGTTAGGAAGAAAGAGCACGCCTCCGGCGCCATATCCGTTTCAGTTTTTTCTGCGCGCTGCTCATTCGTATTGCGTGAGTGACCAACGTCTTCATGGCATATCGGGCGTGTGCAACTAGTCCACTAGTCCACCGCAAGCATGCTTGCGGCTTTCTGCATCGATGCGCTGGGGCTTATGCAAAACACCATGCAGCAATTCACGGCTTTCCCGGCATCATACCTTTGGGCACATGCATCGCCCCATGTACTCCACCAAGGCCAACGTGAAATGTTAAGGACTTCACGGCTGTTTGCAGTATACTTGTTCTCGTTTCGCGCCAACGTTTGCACTAGATCTGATGGTCGCAGCAGTAGTTTTGTCCATCATCTGACATTTATCTTGACCCAGTAGTACCATCCTTCGCCGAAACAGCAAGTTTGTAGTGGGTATTTTAACTTATTGGCGTGCTGCTCTTGAAGCGTACGAAAAATTTCAACTTGTTTGCTTTGGTACCCGGTAGGAATATGCGACCCAAAACCTCTGGATCATTCTGGGGAAGAGGTGTCCAAGAAACTACGCCATCAGAAGCGGGAAATGGAATGCCAGGAGGAGGCCAAGCGCAAGTAGCGGCCACACTAGGCGTTGCCCAGGTTGCTCATGGCTCATCTAGGAGGCCATCAACGGGCGAACCGCCGCGAATCGAAGGTATGAGAGCGTGATGATTGTTCTCGGATACCGAAAGTTTGCCTATCAGAAGTATAGGCGAAGCACATTCCTCGGATGGTATGGCGCCAACTAGGAACGGGTAAGATGGCTGCATCATAGTCGTGGGCAGGCAACAGTCGGAAGGGTTTCAGGTGTGGGGGTTTTCGATAGCCCAGTACGTACTGAATCCGTCGAACCCAGTTGAAAATCACCGATGCTACGCTCAGAATGGTTGAGGGCTTGACGGCGACGATTGGGTCTCGTACGTTTGATGCGCATCGATTGCGGTGGTCATACGAGAGGGTTCAACTCAATTTATTCTCTCTGCTTCGACAAACAGCGGTGTTCCAACCGCACGGTATTGAAACATATCTGCCGCACTGAGGGGTGTTGGGCTTGCTTTGTACGTTGCGTCGACTGTTGCGCTGCTCCTTGCGAGGCTACATACTGGTTTCACCTTTTACAAGCGGTATTTCCTCTTGAGCTGTTTCAAGCAGTACACCGGCTTTGAATATCGGGTTCGGAACCTTGGGTACCAATACGCCTGTTTTGCGCCACGTATGCGTTGGGACACCGCATTCAATTGACATACACTCATCCATCGAGACAAGCACATCTCCGATTTTGGTTCGGGCTTCGAGAACATGCGTCTAGAAAGGAAGGGTAGATTGAAACGACCACATGCGAAACGTGGTCTTTTCGATTCCAGGGAAAGCAACCACTTGCTTTGGTTCTCCTTGCGGTTTTCGAAAAATACCACGTTTCCCGTCTTTGTGAAGTGAGGCAGTTCGGTCATATTTACTCTGAATTCGGCCGGATTGCTGAACCGACAGACGTTGCGATGCTGATGCAGGGGCCTGCATGGGACATGGTATTAACTGGGGCACCAATTCTGTGCCCGCTGATGTTGCCACCAAGAACGCGAGGCCGCATACGGCTCACGGCCTCAGAGAATCGGACATTACTAGGGGGCGAGGAGATGCTGCCCCGGTTGTTGCTGGCGCTCGCGGAATGATGAGGTATGTTCGCTGATTTTGATGTGACAAAACGTTGGTTGTGGAAGATGAGAAAGTCTTCCGTGTGGAATAGGCTTTGTCCGACTAATCCTGCCAACAACTGCATGCTTTTCCATGGCAGGTACCGCAATGAACGTACCGGCTCTGGCGGCAGAAGCTTGACTGGATACGCGTGCAGCGGGTGGGATCCATCTTCATCAGGCCGCAATGGAGCGAATCACGCTTGGTCAGGCGGAGACGGCGGAAATCGCCGCCGCGATACCATCCATCGGACCACCAGCATAAAATCGACCGCCGTGCGGGCCACCGAGTCAACCTACTTACTTGGGAGGTGCGAAGTGTGGACCTACGTGAGAAAAGGACCTCATCACACCCACGTTGCGTTTCTGGCAGCGAGAAAACGAGCACCTATGACGGAGTTGTGATCTTGGTTCCTACGAAGCACAACTCACACGAGCGTTCGTTGTGAAAGCAAAAGACGTCCAGCGCACCCAACCAACATGTATCAACAATGTTTGGCTTTACTACCGCACTGTAAACGGAAAACGCACCCACCTACGACAAGACCCCCCCAGAATACACCATGCTATCATGTTTGGATCTCAGATGAAGAGCGCACATACCACCGGAGTCACATGAGATACAATTATTACGCACCTCTGAGGTAGTCGTTTATTTGTCTGCGATTGTTGGTGGTTGGTCTTTTTGCATAAAAAAGTGACAATGGTCAATGCAGCATGCATAAGCCTTTTTTTCGGAAGGAATTGTAATTAGTGGAAGTTCTTTGCACTCTGCAACCACGCGCCCCACAGGGCCTCGATCTAAATAGCATTTTCCGATGAAAACAAGTTTATTTCTTACCCGCTTTTCTTTGCATGTACTCTATTGTGTAGGTGATGGTATCCAAACGGTCGCCCCGGTGGTCTAGTTGGTATCCTCGAAACCTCCTAGAGGTCAGGTCAGGGGTTCGAATCCCGGCGTAAGTGAGCTTTTCTTGCAAAGTGAGTTTTTCTCTCGCTTCCGCTCCTGGCCTGTAGGGGATAGCGCTAGTTCGTGTGTACACAGAGGGAAGAGAGTGCTGAACTCTTCTCGCATTAAAAATCGAAGGCAAAGTACCGCAGGAGGGGAGGGTACAGAGGGGCTCTTCTGTTTGACCACGGGTTGGAGTAAACGGCACCAGTGCTGTGAGCGCTGATTTGAAGTGAAGACAACGAAGTGATGAATGAAAACATTTCATTTCATCGCAACACGGACGGATGAAAACTTTTCATTCAATCAAAAACACGGTCGCTATTGTCGATACAAGGGCGCTATTGGCGCGATTTGCCGGAGCCATATGATGAGGGGGTTCATCACCCGGTTTTCGTCTCACCCCTTCCCCCCCATCCTTTCACACGCCTGTAACCACGTTCGGCGGGAACTTCACTGCTGTAGGCATGGTGTCAGTGGTATTACCCACGATGCGGTAGCTCTTTGCAGGGAGTGCCTGCAACACACCCTAGTTCCCATACCCCTTCGGCCCCTGCAAGTGGGAGGGCGGCAGTGGCATCACGTCCCCTAGTTATCACACCCACTTCATGACCCCCGAGACCACAATTTATCATCCGGTTCACAATAACGACTCAGCACTCGGAAAGCAACACCCGGTGATGTTTTGTTGAACAACTAAACGGTGCCCACGGGTTGTGTTATCCTGGAGGTCGTAAACGGCATGTAGAAGGCAACCGTTCCACGTGTATGGCTATGCGGCCGTTCGAGAGGCGAAACCACGGGTACTTTGCTCAACAAAACAACATCGCAAGTTGCTATTCGGGTGTGAACCGCAGCTATTCATAGCAAGAACGACACACAATGCTTCTGTTTCGATATATTTGCTCGCTGACTCCAGCAAACGTCTTACCGCGAAGGCCCCCTTAATTTACACCACTCGCCAGATTTCCGAAGACAAGAATGCGTCTTGTTGGAAAATCGCGGTGCCTCTTCCTCGTAGTTGATGTTGCTTTGTTGATGCAAAGGTGGACGGAAACAGTCATCTCCTGAAAGGCCCAAGAATTGATGTTGAGTTTTTTCAGGACTTTGGACGGAGTAGAACCGCTCCGCGCTCCGCGGAGCGTTTTTTTTTTTTAAGTTTCACTGAGCGGAGCGGTTTCTTCATTTGAAAATATCACGGAATCACGGAGCGTTTCGGAGCGGTTTATCCGAGGGCGCAAGTCTCACGGAGCGGAGCGGTTTTTTGTTTATGTCACGGAGCGGAGCGGTTTACCCGCAGTGCGTTTTTTTTCACGGAGCGGTTCGTTTACTCCGTAGCATCAACCTCGCGAAACCGTGTCGTTGAGCACGGTCAGAAAAACCGTCGACGGATTACCTGCAATTTCGTGAAAAACTTGGGTCTGGTACACCGAAGACCGATTTTTCCGCACGGTGTGCTGTGGTTTGAGGCCGCCGGTGACACCGTATGCGTCCTCGCCGCTAGGACAGCCCAAAAAGCCCAAAAAGAAAAAGCAAAAAAGCCAGCGATCAATTCATCAAATATTCAGAAAGGAACCGTTCCCCACATCCATACCTCATCGACTCATGTCATACGTTCCTGCTACACGTACAACAGCAGAAAATTTCTCATTCGCCTGTCGTTAACTTGCCAGTTCTATGTAGCACTCTGGTATTGCCAGGCGTCTTGTGTATTGATCCAAACACATACGCCCCTATTTCACTGAGTCAGTCAGATTCGACACTTGCTCTCCCGCACGAGTGGCTTGGACAGATGCAGCTTTGGGCTTCCCAACAGACTGCGCTCCAAGCAGCTTTCGCAACTCCTTGTCCAACTTCATGATCTCGGGAATAAAATGGGGGTTTGACCTGAGGAATATCACCATCTCGACACGGTCGGGCAGCATCGACTGCCAAAGATTGTTGTACACAAATCCCAGCCCCACAAACTCCCTCTCTCTCTGATTGGCAACTAGTGCTGTCAATGCAAAGGTACACGCGAGCAAGCATGGACGGGATGGGGATTTGCGCAGCAGTAACAACGTTTCCGTGGGGGTCGAGACGCGGGATGCCGGCATCCCGCCAGAAACCGACGACTTCATAGTGTTTGTGTATGGAGCAAACTGTTGTGTGTGTTGGCACGGTTATTATATTGTTATTTGTTTTGCTGCTGTGAAATAAAAACAGAACAAAGAAAAAATGCCGTGACTTCGTGGGAAAAGCGTGATTGAATGTCGGTTTTATCCGTGCTTGTGACCGAGTAGTTCAAACCGCTCCGTGAAAAAACCGCTCGAATTGATATTTGGGAAATCCCACGGAGCGGAGCGAAGCGGTTCCTCCGAGGGCAAAATTCTCACGAAGCGGAGCGTTTTTTGTTCATGTCACGGAGCGGGTTTTCTAAGTAGAAAATCTCACGGAGCGGAGCGGTGCGGTTTAATCCGCTCCGCTCCATGAAAAAAAAAACGCTCCGTGCACAGCCCTGTATTTCTTGTTCTCGTTGGGCTGAGAGTGCACTAAACGCAAGCCCCATGCGGGGAACATACTAGTGACGACGTATCACGCATATCATGAGCGGCTAAGGTGCTCTCCTGATGGGCTTCGTACACGTTTTCTGTAATCATCGCTTGAGGGGTTGCAGAGAGGATCCTGGCTCGCGCATAGGGTACACCGACGAAAATAGGGTCCCCCTCGCGTGGGCCCCCATGATTTTGTAAGAATTAAACTGCTGGTACACCGCCCCTGAAAACCTCCAAAAGAGGAAATGGGTACCTACGCGTGCGAGGAAGTTTTTTGTGCACCTCTGCTTAGTGCAATGTTCTTCGTTGAATACCCAGGGTGATTTCTCCAACAGGCGCTTGAACTACTGAATCCCGCCCCAGTCGCTCTAGCACTCAATATCACTTCCTATGGGATATTGAAGCAATTGGTACAAACGTATAACGCCATTCCAGTTTACACGCGGCCTTCGTCTTCTGCAGTGATATCTTGGTGCCCATCACGTTTGAGTGTGGGCTGTTGGTTAAGGTTCGGTCGTTCTAGTCAGTAATGCCATAAGGACATTGTTGTCGCAGAAAGCTTGCGTTTCTTCCATGTATGGATACACAAGCCTGACCGCTGCCACGGACGTACGCGGACTCGGGAGTGGAGGTGCTGCTTCGAGTAGGCTCGACTGCAACGGATGTGGCGGCGGGTGCCTGCATGATATGAATGGCCCCAGTGGGGGCAGTCTGCCGCCAACAGGGCGACCGAATACACCCGGTACCGGCACCAGCACCAGGGAGTCACGGTAAATCCCGGAATATAGCAGGTGGTCCCATGTAGACCCGGATAGTTTAACTCGCAGTTGGCGGACGAAAAGTAGGCCGGAGCTTCCACTTGCTCTGATGTTCGAACTGTTTCTCGAGGTGTACATGAATGCTGGGTCTTAACCAGAATAATGGACTGTCATGAAGGTTATAAATCACGCTAGGTTCGGTCACTTGCTGGTGGCGTGTAAAGAGAGAAATCGAAATCAGTAGAGCGTAAAGGTAGGCTAGACAACGGCTAAGCCCAACGTAAACCCCATCGCGAAAAGTGTAAGAGATGCCGTTCGAATTTTTTACGAATGCTATAGTTGCACCTGGAGATCGTCGTGTGCGTACAAGCTGATCCTTGGTACGTATTGGGTGATTTCCTCTTGAAGCTCAATAGTTTCGACGTTGTTTGAGTGCGCAATAATTAGGTCTCCAAAACGAGGTAGTCCCCGTCCAAGTGGCAAAACTCATCTACCATCTATTGTGTAATCCAAAGGTCGGTAGTGGACGTCGTGTTTTTTCTCGTGCATGATGATTATGTCAGGGATCAGTGCGGAAGCGACGCTGTGGCGATTGGAGGCGAAATTGTGTCATTTGGAACATATTTCTGTCCGGCATGGACTGTTCTCCTGCAGTGGTGCAGTGATGCGGGACACCTCTTGAATGATAGTTCGCCTCGGATCCCCGCAGCTTTCGGATTATCCGCCGTCACCGCCTCTCATGTTCGTTGGAAGTATGTTTACATGATTACTTTCTAAAAGGGCCACGCTCCACACACTCCACGTCCATGCGACGTGTTCCAAGCAGTATATCCACATCCAAGGTCACTCCAGTAAGCGTGTGGTGGCCTTGTTTTTCGGCGCTATTGAGTAAACTAGAAATTCCTCAAACCGTAATGTCTGTAGAGGTCTCACTGAACCGTTCAAAAAGTGCGAATGTCTGTCACTCCGAACCTTCGAACCACACACTTTCTTGTGCCGAAACCCCGATCAGCCGTCCTGCGCTACGTTGAACGCCTTCAGCAACTTTGATCTTGATTGGTGCCTCCTGCGTTAACGTTTGCCTGTGTCGGTGATCGACCGTCTCGACTCGAAACACGTAGGTATCGTAAGTTGTCCCGACAACAAATCGCTCCGATCTTGACAGATTATTCCGTCTCGCTTAGACGGAAACATTTCTTCTTTGTTGTTGTAATTCGGGCGCGCATTCAGAAAGTATACATAACCTCACATAAAGACTACCCTGTTTATCGACGGCGCCTTAGACCGTTCAAAAAATGCGAATGCCTGTTCTCCGAACCTTCGAACCACACACTTTCTTGTGCCGAAACCCCGATCAGCCGTCCTGCGCTACGTTGAACGCCTTCAGCAACTTTGATCTTGATTGGTGCCTCCTGCGTTAACGTTTGCCTGTGTCGGTGATCGACCGTCTCGACTCGAAACACGTAGGTATCGTAAGTTGTCCCGACACCAAATGGCTCCGATCTTGATAGATTATTCCGTCTCGTTTAGACGGCAACATTTCTTCTTTGTTCTTGTAATTCGGGCGTGCATTTAGAAAGTATACATAACCTCACAGAAAGACTACCCTGTTTATCGACGGCGCCTTAGACGCAAACAACGGTACCAATTCATTTCTGTTGGCTGGTCGTGAGCGGTGGGGACTGTTCGGGTGTTCTTCACCTTCTGTTTCCAGAAATCGATTTGACTTTGAGAGTCTTTCATGTTCTTTGCAGCAGCTATAACATTCTTTCCACCACGTTAGCACGTAAAACAGCGAAGGATACATTCATCAGATAAAGAGCAGTTTGAAAAACAGATCCGGTCGAACCGTTCAAAACAAATAAATGCACAGAACGTGCTTATTTATAGACCAACAGCAGTCAGCTGTTGCTGGTGTCCCGTGTTTGGGTGGGCACGCGCCCACGCACGCTCGCATCCTGTGCACTCGAGAAGTAGTCTAAGCATCTACATGTAAACCGCTGAGAAAAGCGGGTATACCATTCCATCTGAGAGTTGGGACGCTCTGGCTCTAGTAACAGGTGGTGCTGGTGCAGGTGCTGTCACCATGTATCTGTCGCTCCTATTCCGTGCCATTTCAACAAAAAATCTGAGACTAGACTACTACTTTCCGCTCGTTTAGAGTCCATCTTCTGTCGCTGCTACTGCTGCTGCTGTTATACTGCTGCTCGGGTTTGGCCTGTACGCTCATTTGTGGGTTAGATACCTGCTTGGCTCTCACGCTTCGCGAGGCACATACACACGCTGTCTACAGGAACCTAACAAGCACCCACGACCCATTCCCATTCCGCTACGAGACGGTCTTTAGAGGTCTCACAGAATGGTAAAAAAAATAGGGTCTGTCTGTCGCCGTTCACTTCGAAGCTCCGAACCACGCACGCTTTGACCCGAATGCCTGAGGCGCGAGGAATAAGACCATCGGCCGTCCTGCACAACGTCAGTCGCCACAAGCAAGTTTCAACTTGGTTGTCGCCTCCTGGGTTAGCGTTTTGGCTGTGTCGGTGATCAGCCTCCTCAAGCACGAAACACGAGCACGAAGCAGGTGCTCCCGGCACCAAATTGCTCCGATGTCGACTATTTCGTCCCTAAACGTTGCTTATCCTCCATCAAGATGAAGCCTCGTCCAATCTACAGCAGGATGCACAGCCCGTTCGAATGACTTGCGTGTCTTCCTATTTAGCCTGCCAACGACAGGTTCGGGCCACAGCGCTGCAACCTCCCGACGAGGAATATTCTGCCGCATTTCCCACGCACACTAGACAACAACTTGATGATCGATGGTTCTCTCTTTTACTCGTCAGAACACATCCACCCGTCCATGATTGATGTAATTCTGATTGGTGATAGTTCGTATTCCTCCACGAGACGGTTACGGTGTTGAGGTCTCACAGATTCTCACAGGGGTCTCAGAGAACGGTACAAAAAATTGTCTGCATGTATGAATGTCTGATAGCCAGATCACTCATAGCAGGAAGACCAGAACTACGTACTAAGTGACGAACCCCCGAGGAGCGAGAAGTCACCCCATCGGTCGTCCTGCACTGCTATAGGCGCCCTCAGCAAGTTTCCGCTTGATTGGCGCATCCTGCATTAATGTTTGGCTGTGTCCGTGATCTGCCGTCTCAAGCACGAAACACGAGCATGTAAAAGGTTTTTGGCACCAAATTGCTTCGATCTCGATAAATTTGTGCCACACGTTGTCTATCCTCCACCAAATTGCAGCCCCGTGCGATCTACAGCTGGATTGACAACTACTTCGACGCTGGAATAGCTGTGTGTCGACCAATTTTGCCTGCCAACGAGAGGTTCGGGTCACCCGTTGCAACCGCACAACGAGGAAGTATGATCCACCTCATTTTGCACGCACATCAATAACTTGTACAACATGTGATTGATTACTCCCTTTTTCTCGTCGGAACACACCCATCCATCCATGTTGTACAATAACTCCGATCTCGACCAATTTGAGCGTTTGTATAGTGGCCTCCGTGCCCGGGATCACCCTTCCAACGACAAGGTCGGGGCACGAATCTGTCACGTGCCTCGCGGAGACACCGCTGCCACCTTCCTCACGGAAGATGTTCCGCCGCACATTGACAGTTACTTCCTCTAGATAGACCGGTAGCCCCAGTGGTCTACAGATGGTGATATCCTCGAAACCGCTAGTCGCAAAGGTCGTGAGTTCGAATCCAAACGAGGTGAAAAACCTACAACAATTGTGGGTGAATGCGAAAGATAGTTGGAAAGGCCCTCGTGAGTACCAACCTTCGACGTTAGCACCGTTGACGAGGGAAAGCGACGGTTGGACCCTTGTCGCGATTGAAGTAACTATTCAGCACGCACCGCAGGAGGAAGTTGGGGAACGAAAATATGTATTAAGAAGAAAAAAGCCCTGATGTTTACCCCCCTCCTGTGTAACCCTGGATGTAGATTGTACGAAAATGTACACTGAAAAGTGTTATACTCTACATACACGTCTCACCTCGAAAATGGGGAACTGTCGCCATAACAAGTGGGACGAAAACAACTCGAAATGTGGAACTGTCGCCATAACAGGTAGGACGAAAACACCCCGCCCTCAAAGGATTTTACCTGTTGGAAGCAGGGAAGGCGGGAAATTCCAGTGTGAAATTCTGACGTGGAACATCAACCACCGTAACTACAGCAGAAGTGAATTTGGTCAACGCTACCAAGTCTTTGGAGCCCAAGACCTCCTCTCGAAAGCTGTTCATGCAGCAGTGCCTCATCTGGTGGAGACAGACTTGCAGAAGGTAGCAGGCGAGGAAAAGTCCAAGAAGAGGCCATTGATCCGCTTGGAGGAAGCGAAAGGCAAGGGAGTTTTGTCGTGGTTGACAACGCAAGGGTTGTCAGCAGATGAAAGAATGCTGCCTAATCTATATCGGGAGTCAATCGGTACTGGGGAGTCACGATCGAGCAGACTGCGACACAGGCAAACTTTGTGGTGCAGGTGCATTGTTACCATGCAAGGACCGCTTGAGCCGAGCCCACTCCCTCGTCTGCACCAAGACCGGCGCCTCAACCTTCCTCCATAACAGGATGACGTCTTTTCATTGACCAGCCGGTTAGCGCCGTCGATGTTAATAAAAAAGAGACACACACAAGAGGTCTCACAGAACGATTCTATAAATACACGCGAGAGAATGAATGAGTGATCACGTTCACTCCGAAGCTTCGAACCACGCACTTTTTTGAGCCGAACACCCGAGGCGCGAGGAATGAAACCATCGGCCGTCATGCACTTCTTGAGACGCCCTCAGCAAGTTTCCGCTTGATAGAGCCTCCTGCGTAAAGCAGTAAGCACAAGCCTGCCGCACGTGCTTCCGGCACCAAATTGCTCCGATCTCGATGAATTTGTGCCTAGACTAAACGTTGCCTATCCTCCACCAAAATTGAAGCTCCGTCCAATCTACAGCTGGATGAACAATCCCTTCGACGCTGGAATAGCTTTGTGTCGACCAATTTTGCCTGCCAACGAAGGTTCGGGTCACACCTCTGCAACCTCTCACCGCGGAAGTATGTACCGCCGCATTTCCCACGCACATCATGGCAACTTGATGATTGATGATTGATGACTACATGACTCTTCTCGTTCTTCTTTTCCTCGTCGGAACACATCCATCACCCATCCATGCATCCATTGTAAAATAACTCCGATCTCGACCAATTTGCGCGTGCGTAATATTTGGTACCTACCATCAAATTCGGGCCTACAACGGGGCCACCCACTTCGAAGCTACCAACGACAGGGTCGGGGCACACCTATTGCCTGCCCCGCGGAGGCTGCCTATTCCACCGCGTGTCGACGGTTACATGAATTTTTCTTGTTTTTAGCGCGTGCATGTATGTTCTTTGTTAACTCCTTTGAAAATATCTTGACCATCCATATGGTGAATGATGCGTGATTCATCGATGCTCTACTGTAGTTTGCTAGATTTTGGGATTAGCAACTGACACGAGTTTGATGTGAAGGCAACAACTACAACAACAATAACTACTACTACTACTACAACCTGCACGTCTTTGGCAGTTACTATTTGTGTAGCGCGCGCATAACTGTCGTTGACTTCTAATCGGAGCACATGAATCTATTGTACATCCGATCTCGACAGGCTAGCGCGTATAGACAATGGCTTACCTGCCATGAAATTCAGGCCCCGCTGTCCAAGAACGCACATCCATTGTTTCCCGCCTCGAGGCCAGGGCAAGTCTGCCAACGAGAGGTTCGAAGCACCTCTGCCACGTTGTCCGTGATAAAATTATCCGCCGTGTATGGACGGAAACACTAATTGTCCTTGTCATACGCGCGCGCATATGAATGTTTGTCGGCGGGACTCCAGTGACAAAAGGTTGTGCCATGTTTGCTTGACATCGGCTGCATGAATCTCTATTGCTGCTCTCGGAGTACCAGCACACGAGTGGGCACCTTCGCTTTTCACTAGGATGATGGGTAATCGTGCCCGTGGTTTCAACTGGGATGAGCGGGCGTGTCGTGCCCAAGGTGTGCTGTACAGCAGCATATGACCGTCGAAATTGTTTTGCGTGGCATCACGAAAGAAATCAGGGAGCGTGCGTACATACGTGTGATGTACGCATGTACAGAGTAGAAGTTGCGTTGATTACTCTCTTTTCTGGCACACATCATATCTGGCGCTGCTCCGTGTACCCGCAGATGATGCGTGCGACATCGAACGCTGTACAAGGATGCAACACGATTACAAACGCGCGTGCTTTTGTGCGCACCACCGATTTGTCGTGGTTGCATGTATGTGAGGCTTTTTTCGCCTGTGCTCTCCCCATCAGGTTGAGTGTTAGTCTAGCCGATGTCCGTCTGTGCCTTCCGCTTTCATCGTAACGTAAACGTCGTCGTAAAGATGCAACAAGATTTTAAGCATGCAAAACGTTTTGCACAAAGGTTGACACAGGAATTGATTAGTTGTGTGCGAATCTTCACCTCGCCTGTGTCCTCTACATCACCTTGAGTCATCTGGTAGTAAAAAGTGATGGCTAGGGTTAAGTTCAACTGAAAATCCGCGCTTGCAACGCCCGGAGGAGAACAGAAGCCACCTCACAAAAAAAAACTCGTGGAGGACCAGCATGGTTGCCCGAGGCAAAGCTGCGATACAAAATTTAACTTCGCGTCCATAAGGCTATGTATAGACTTGAAAAGTCTTCCGCACAGCGTCCAGCATTTCCTGTGGCTGTAAGAAGACCACGCACAGATTCTGTCCATCTGTCGCGTCAGCTGTCGGGTAAAGTCGGGCCGGTCGTATCGAACAGCCCGGCAGAAGACGCCAGCTTTAACCAATAACGTGCACGTTGGCAAGCTGTTTCTGATCTGATGTTGAACCACGTGTCAACGTGTCAGCACACGCCAAGAACATCATTCAGCTGAGCGTTGGCGCGGCAGCTGTCAGAGCGGCTGTGGAGCGAGCGTGTACGTGTGGGCTGGGCACGAAAGGGGGAAAGAGCATTGTACAGCAGTAGCGTTCCCAGCAACAAGGGGGTAGTATTTCAAGTCACATTTTTCTTTCTCTGTTCGGTCTTCTGTCATATCTGTCAAACGGCGGAGGAGGTGGACTGTCTCATCTCGCCTCATCCCCACGGGTTTTTGACAGACTGCTGTCTCATCTCGCCTCATCCCCACCGGATTTGTGATACACATCATGATGTTACGGTCACCACCTGATATTGTTCGCGCGCTGGAAGCGTGCATACATACGTAGTTTGGTCTTCGATGCTGTTTCGAGGGTGGATGGGTGTGTGCGTGGAGAAAAACACCGCTTGATGACGAACCTCAATCAATTTGTCGTTCTGCTGGCCATGATTCCATGCCTGCTGAATGAACAGCAACATACAGAAGCCGCTCCCTGTATTGTAGTTTCCAGCAGCAGTCGAGCTACGTATCTCGTAGCAGTGTCAGCAGAGATGCAGAGCAGTGCACACATCCCGGTGCAGACCGCCGAGCCCGAGGTCGGGAGGTCGGAATGTGCATATATATATATATATATATTCACATCGAACAAAGCGGATGCGGGCTTTCAACCTAGAAAATCCAGAAAATTGAAAAAGCTCGCGCCGACCTTCCCAAAAATGGCGCCAATCCGCTTGTATTGACAGCAAATAAATACGAAGGGGGTACTACCATGTTTACTGTTGTTTCTCTGCTAGCTTTTTGCATGTTCTTGCATCACCCCTTGCCGCGGTGCTCTCTTCACCTCACTCCGGAGGGATGCCTCGTACCATTTACGAATTTGTTGGTATGACTTGGCTCTCGTCGGAACACATCCTTTGTAGTCTCTCCTTCACCAAATTGAAACTCCGCCCAATTGACAGCTGGATTGACAAGTCCTTCGATGCAGGAATAACTACTGCTGTCTGTCTACCAAATTTACCTGCCAACGAGAGGTTGGGCCACACCGCTGAAACCTCTGACGAGGCAGGATATTCTACCGCATTTCGCACGCACATCAAAAACTGAAAGCTTGATGAACGACTCCCTCTTTTCTTCGTCGGAACACATCATCGTCAATCTATGTAACCATTGAACAATAGCTCCTATCTTGACCATTTTGCGCGTGAGTGCGTCTATCTAGTGGCCTCCCTGCCCGGAAATAAATACCCTTCCAACGATAGGGTCGGGGCACACATCTGTCACCTGCCCCGTGAAGACTAACGTATTTATATTTCTGTCTTACGTGCGCGCACATGGATATGTTTGTTGGTTTTCGTCGGAACACATTAACCTATTTGTAAGGCACTTTCACTCCGATCTCGACAAGGTTTGCGCGTACATAGTTGCCTATCTACTATGAAATTGAAAGTCCCGCTGTTCAATCTCTTTGCATACATCATTTCCCGTCTCGAGGCCGGTTCTTATCCTGGATTTTTTCCCTTGTGGTGGGTTCTGTGATGAGACTGTCAGAAACAATCCTCAGAACGATGGTTTCACTCAAAATCTGTTTTCCTGTTAGGAGAAGTTTCGAGTCCGAATTTATCTACACAACTACCTAATAACGAGAATAACTCGTATGGGACCAGCACAGTTGCCCGAGGCAAGCTGCGATACCAATTATTTATCGGTCGGCGCGTCGGAGATAGATGAAAGGACCGGTGAGGGTGGAAGGAACATTATACACAAGGCAGTGACTGGCGGTGCATGTAGGCTCGGATGGAAGACACGCACAACAGCATTGATTGTTGATGATTCGAATCTTTTCCTCTACGAGACCGATTCGGTCCCTAGAGGTCTCACAGAACGGCAACAAAAAGTGTGAATGATCACGTTCACGCCGAAGCTCCGAACCACGTACTTTGCTTCACACGAACGCCCGAGGCGCAAGGAATCTGATCATCGGCCGTCCTGCACTACATTGGACGCCTTCGGCAAGTTTCAGCTTCATTGCCGCCTCCTACATCATTGTTTGGCTGTGACAGTGACCGGCCTTCTCAAGGACGAAAGACGAACGAGCATGCAGCAGGTGTGTCCGGCACAAAATTGCTCCGATCTCGATGAATTTTGGCGTAGACGTTGCCTATCCTCCACCAAATTGAAGCCCCGCCCATCCTGCGGCTGGATGGGCAAGTCCTTACGCTGGAATAGCTGTGTCTACCAATTTTGCCAACCGACGAGAGGTCGGGCCACACCGCTGCAACATCGCGACGCGGAAGTATGTTCCGCCGCATTTCGCAGCATGTCAGCTTGACATTGATGATTGATGACTCTCTCTTTTCCTTGTCGGAACACATCAATCCAACCATGCAGTCGTTGTACAAAAATATCTACGACACCGGCGATGCCTCAAGTAAATTGGCACTTTCGCGTGCCCGTGGCTGCAGGCTCCCACTATGAAAAATATGCATGCTACGTATCAAGAACGAATTGTAGTATTGTCATACGCAAATGCTCCCGTGATTGATCGGGTCTCAAACGCCAATCTGGAGCTAAGGCCCACATCTCGCGACACCCTTGGCATGCCTTGGTAGAGCACCACAAGCCATCACCCCCTCCAAGTTTCAGTTCCGCTCTCTGCATCGGACCAGAGGCATCGTTCGTACTTCGCCCTCTGAATTGTGGGGGTTGACTAAACCAAGAGGGACCCGTTCACCAACAATGCGGAGAAGTAGGTATACAAAAATATCCTCTTGGCAGAGTTGGGCGTGAGGCTTGGTTCTTCTATATGCGCATGTCGTGCAGCGGTCCATTACTGTTGGTTGTTTGCTGCAGAGAGTGCACGGTGTGTCTTGAAGCTACACGAATCCCTTTTTCGGCCCCTTGGCCACATATGCTATCCACTCTCTCAAGAACCCAGTGGGTGAGTGTGCTGTGGATTTGTAAACACGTGCGGCAACGCGGGCAGCCTTCCACTGGAACAACACGACTCTATACCACGTCCACGACGCTGGGGGAAGCTCCTCTGGGTGCCCTGCCTTTCTTTCTCCCCTCTCCGGACGGGCTATTTTCGGCGAGAAAAACAAATTGAGGTCAGCGCTGGTTTGGTCCGCCCTCTCACTCCGGGTGTGATCATGAGAGTGTATTCTGGTGCTATAGTCGTATTCTGAAACTGTGATCGACGGCAGAGGAAGGAATAGTGGACGCACAGGCGATACTGACAAATATTTCTGTTGAATGTGTTCTGTACCCATGCGTGACTTGTCCTCTGTTCGAGCCCACGCGAACTCTTCTCGTTTCATTTTTGGCTTGACAAGGATTTCATGGTCCTCGTATGTATGTGTGAAGGATGTACGTAAACCACGATGAAACCACAGCAGCAGCAAATATTTCAATCGGAGTGCGTGTTGCAGACACACGCGCGACGAATGTAAGAGGAAGGGGGATGATGCTCTCTGACCAACGGCTAGGAGAAGGTATTGCAAAAGGATGTTTATGACAGAGCGTACCTGCTAAAATACATCTTCAACGCTATATTCGTATTTTCTGTTGTCCCGTAACGTCGGGCCCGCAGGTAAGGAAGGTTCAAAAGTTCACGAAAAGCGAGAAATTAGGGTTAAGAAATAGCTCGAATCTTGGCGACAACGTAAGAAACGCTCCGATCAGAAATAGGGAGCGATCGACATCCCAATGGATAAGAAACAACGGGTAGCTGAGAACGGGGGGGGGGTTGTCGAATAGGAACGATCGCCACCCCGTCGCTAACTTGCCGTCGGGGTCGTATAGCACGGATGAAGCCGCGGCCGTTGGGGAGCGGATGCAGTTGGAAGTCGGTCAAGAGGAGGGAGGCAGTCCGGAAGTTCAGGATGCGATATCCCCCAATCAATGTTCGCCACACCAAACTTTCGGAAGAATGGCGCATGCATGTTGTTGCATTCTTAGCAAGAAACAAGAATCAAGCAGGATGTCGTTGAACCAGGCCGCAACCTTACCATGCCTCGACTACATTCACCAAGTCTTTGCGGCCCCCTAACATGCTAGCTCTGACCCCTGCTCTATCATAGTTGCTCGTAGCTCAAGTGCGGTAGCTGGCTGACTTTGTCGGGTGCTTCCTGCTCTATCATAGTTGCTCGTAGTGCAAGTGCGGTAGCTGACTGACTTTGTTGGGTGATTTCCGTTACGTGTAGCTCGTGACTTCCACTTTTTGTGTTTATACCTTTCGTGCTTGTTTTCCCTAGTTTCTGATGTAATGATACACCCATCGTGCCACCGGTCTGGTGCAGGGGGATCCCTTCCTCGCTCATGTTCTCAAGCCCGGGGCAATAAGCAAAAAGAGCGAACTTAAGACCACCAACGCAAACGATTTTCGTCGGCTTTTTTCAAATGTAGTTATTTTCAGGCGTTCGTAATGTCATTGTTGTACCACGTGGCCCAAAATCATCACGGGCTTCGCGTATGGTGGACGTTGGCATTACAAACAGGTCGACATGGTCAGTGTGGCGCAACTAGACGAACGGGTGGATTTACGGCTTAACATGGTCCCATAGGTTGTGTGACGGCCGCGCATACCGCATGATACCGGTGACCGTGCAAAGAACTTTCGGTACCTGACGACGTACTGAGGGTGAATCAAAGTAAGCTCCGTGGGTGTCTTCCCGATTGTTGATATGGTAATTTATTCAACGAAACCGACGTACGCCCCAAACGGGACAATGGTCCTACTTTCTGCTCTCTGCAGAGTCGTCTATACTGTAGGTTCACTCCATTTGGCTAGCACCGCTCCCACTCCCTTTCGCCTACCGAAAGGTTTTTGTCTAGGCTCGCTATTGCGATTACCCTACTGGTCGAAACTCGCAGTCGTGACGAAAATTGCGGCAAATCAGCCCAACTACGAAAACACTGCAAGTGACGTGCTTGATTGTGGGCTTGTTTCTACACAACAAATTTGGCACGCACAACATTAACGCCCTTAGGGCTAGATCGCCTTTCGGGGACACTCTTTGTCCCCATCTTCTTCACCTGCTTTACCTAGCGAAGAATGACGCGATTGTCTCCTCCTTTGAACTACTCGACCAGGGGGTGCCAGGGTACACGGGAACGACTCTAGTTTAGTATGGATGCTTTGTAGAGTGGAGGAGTGTGAGGGTAATGAACAGGTCGAATCGAGGGGCGATTACGCCGTGGGTTCAACAGCGAAGTTGCGCCGCGTCTGTCTACCCTTGGGTGGAAAGCGCTACTAAGGGTAAGCGCGGAAGAAGTACCTAGCCCACCGTTGATAGGAGGCACCCGGCACCCTAGGGCTTGGGTTGGAAGGTCTCGCTTTTCCTCGAGAGAAATATCTTGAAAACCTACTTTTCGTGCCCCGTTTACCACGCTCCCGCCAGTTGCTGTCTGTAATCCCTATCAAGTGTCCCTTCGATTCGATCGACGGGACACTTGATAGGGATTTTAGACAAGAGACGGCTCAAGTGGGAAGGAAGCTTTGCACTTGCACCCAGGGATGGAACTGTCTGCACCATCCAATCAGCAGGCGTCGTTCGCTCTTTTTCTTACAATTCAGAAATTTCGCAAGGACGCCAAATTTTCTGTGCGTAGCAAGGGGGTTAAAGTAGCACTGCGAGTGGGGCAAATGCTTCTGCGCGGTTTTCTTCACGGAACCACCAATGACACTTTGCGTTCTCCGCCTGCCCAACACGGAAACAGTAGTCCTAGAACCACAGTACCTGTATTCCAGGACCGTTTGACATGTTCATATGTTCGTTTTTCCTCGTAACTCGATGGGATACTCTATGTGCAAGATGGAGGTTGGAGGTCTGGGAGTTTCGGGTGGGAACGGGAGGTGTGTCCAATTCCATGCTCTGTTCACACGCCTCATGTCCTCGATATCGATTTTGTTGTGGAAGGCTCGCGGAATTTTCGACAAACAATCGCCATGGTCTTGGAGGGCCACGCCCTTTACGTCTTGAGCCTTGATGGACCACCCTGCATACGCCGTGAAGCTACATGTGCTGTATTTGCGTCTTCCGATGACGTTGACCATGCCATACGCTGACACGAGTGCGTGTCTACGCTGCCCAAGCAAACGATCTAGACAAGATAAACCATATAACGACCATGCCGTGTGGCTGCGAGCGATCACGCGCTTCCGCTGTCGAATAAGATGGACGGCAACACGGTAGATGTTGTTCTTGACCGCATTCAAATTCAGAAAAGGCACCAGTATACCCAGTATACCAATGCTGACACACCTCAAATACATGTTGTTGAAGATCCTTGATAAAATTGAAAAAAATATTGCCGACAACATTCCCTCGTGCGATGTCTATGGCATACTGTCATGTTTCCGTTTTTACAGGTCTTCGTACGCCATTGGAAGAAGACATGACATTGCGTTGCGAAGTGCGGAGGATACCAAAAAAAATTTAGTCACAGCGACAATTGCCGAGGGCCGCCAACGCCCGTCGTCAGCAAGGTCGCGTGGGCTGGCAGCGTCACCAACGTTCATTCATCCATCCAGGTGACGGGTTAGGGCACGACACAACTTTGACATTCTTGGCGTTATGAATGACTTTTGCGTAAATCTAGGGGCTCAGATCCAATGCAGGTAGGTGGTTGGCTCCACGAGGCTTTATTATTTGCACGAAGTGCGTTCCAGGCGCGTAGGAGGCGCGGGTGTTTTCTGCAGGAAAGTAATTGCTCCACTTCTAAGAAGACGGGCGTGGGTTTTTGATGCGTTTTTTTTTGGACATGGAGTGCTATGGAACATAGCATCTCATAGCATTGATTGGACGTTGTAGGCTGCAATTGATATAAAACGAATACTATTCAACGATCTGGTTTGCAAAGTTCTACCAAAGCATGCCGCTATCGAACTAGTGCTACGCGCCTCATGCAGCGCTTTTGTTGCATTCATGTCAATACGACTACGCCACCTTCGACGCGCTGAAAACATGAAAACGCCAGTTCCAATCGCTTTACACATTCCACTTCATGTGTGCCCCAGTCGGTAGTGGAGGCAGGCAAGCAGCAAGCAAGCGGCATACGAATGCCCTCTCGTACGGCTCCAGAGAATGATCATTTTGGCGCTGCTGTACGTTCCCATACCTTATGAAAAGATTGACCGGCGAATCAAGATCTCGGGGTCAAACTATGCCCATTTTCGCGCGTTCGCAGTTCTACTCAGCAGAAACATTACCGTAGGGTTTTATATTGTTCTCGAGGTGGAAATCGCTCACTGCACTGTTGCCACAGGCAGAACTGCAAATAGGGCAGCTGACGTTCTGTGGTTGTACGGGTTGCAGCCATTCCTGCTAATGTTGCGCAGTCAGAGAAACATTGCTTTCAGGCAGCATGCTACCTTTGTTTAAACTTCCCGCAGTGTGTGTAAAACCCAGATGCCAACGACTACATTTCCCATCGAAGGATTGTTATGAATGGAGCCTCAGTTGCTGTCAATATGCACGACCGGAAGCAGAAGTGCACATTGGGGACGCGATGCCAACATCGCGCACACTGAAACCATTGCGAAGCGATTAATATCTTTCTACTCCATTCGGGTAACGCACCGTTGCTCAGGTTTCCTTTTTTGGTGCAGATTCAAATTAGAACTACATATTTTCTCTTTGACGAATCACAATGCGTTAGAGTTTCAACTCCTGCGTAACGACCACCGAGATACATCGCACAAGAAAAGTAACCTGTGAAGCCGAACAGCCGAGACACGAGGAAACGCGCTTCACAAGTGTCGTGTAATCCTCTCAGACACCTATACGGTCTCTAGGTTGAACTACGTTCCAGCGTGTAAGTTTCTGC
Organism: Ectocarpus sp. CCAP 1310/34; assembly: GCA_902602495.3. Classification (NCBI taxonomy): domain Eukaryota; class Phaeophyceae; order Ectocarpales; family Ectocarpaceae; genus Ectocarpus; species Ectocarpus sp. CCAP 1310/34. The sequence goes on from CACKRE030003539.1 coordinate 100,503, forward strand.
CTGTCGGTCATGATCATTTTTGAAAGAAGCTCCGAACCACGTACGTTTCTTCGCCTTACCCTCGAGGCACGAGAACCATCCCAAGCCCTCCAAAGCCCTCAGCAAGCTTGAGCTTGGCTGATGCCTCATGGGTTCAGGCTTTGCTGTGTCGGTGTTGGGAGTATAGAACTTGAAACACGCAGGAACTGTATGGGGCTCCCTACGCCCAACGTGTTCCGATCTCGATTAATTTGTTCCCAAAGGTTGCCCAGTCCAATCTCCGAAACGCTGGATATCCTTTCGAAGCCGGGGCGGTTGTGTGACTGCTTATGTACTGGATCGGTGTGCCACCAGACCCGCTAATTGTCTTGTTTCGACGTTTGCATCTATCGTTTCTTTTGCTCTGAACACATCAACATCATCATCATCTTCATCCGTCTCTGATGTCCGTGCAAAGGTGGTTGACGTGGTTATCCTGTGACATTGAACGCTCCGTGTATCATAGGATGCAACAAGAATCAACGTCCAACTGTCGCCCTTCGGGATTGATTGTGTTCAAACTTGGTGTCGTTTGTAGTCTCTTGAGTATGAGTTCGAGTAGGCGATCACTGTCCGCTCTCTTGTTTGTCGTTTACAGGACGACACGGTGGTTACTCACCTTCCCGCAGCTTGACAACACCACGTGAAAAACAACGACGATGTCTCGAGAGGATTTGTTTGCTTGGCTGGGCCAGCTCCGTTGCCAATTCTATTTTACCTAGAGTAGTTACCGTTATGCAGGTATAGGCATCTGCTCTGCGGCATAGAAGTGCAGCTCATGAACGACCCATCAATGACAGGACGACCTCTGGGCAGTAGCTCTATACAACGTATTTGATTGTCCTGGAGGGGGTACCATTTTGCGTGTCTACGCCGACAACAGCTTGTCAATTTGAGGTGCCCATGCCGACTCCTGAAAAACAATAAAAAGACACAGTCGGCAGGTGAAGTGTCCATAAACTACGTGGGAACGATTGGGACACCCGACGTCTTGAGAAAAAGGTCCGTTGAACGAATGCTGGTGCGCTTTGCCCCTCTCGGCCCCCATTCTCCATGCTGGCTGGAGATTCGTGTTTTTCACCGTGCGAGTCACCAAGTCTAAGTATATTCAGCACTCTGCAGCAGGTGCATGGGCGTAAAAAATTGCAAACACAAGGTTGGCCTGTCTTGATGCGCAAATCACTCACAAAAGATCAGCGGCGAAATAGCGGATAAGCACTGGTGTGTATTCTTTAGGTGTAGGGACTCCGGGGTATTTTGCGGCATAAGCCATCAAGAATGGCTACAAAGCACTTCATTTTGTTGCCTTTTTCAACAATTCTGACGTCCTTTATCCCACCTCGTCTTTAGCCTAGAGGACGCGTCCGTATCCTATTGCCTTGCCTAATGTTTTGCCCAAACTGCTGCTTGCTTGGTACATCACACGCCACCACATTACACGGCGTTTGCTTCTTGAGCAGGAAACCAGAGCTACCAATGGCCACTGCCGGGGAGTAGCAACGTGCCCGCTCTGCCCCCGTAGCCGTGCTACACGCTCAGGCTCCCGGGGCCTATTATTACACCAACGCCGCCTGTGTTTTCAGCGTGGACGCTTGGCGGCCGTGGGGCTGCCCAAGTAACTCGTCCCGTCGTCTCAAATTATTTCAGAAGGCGTGTTCCATGGGTGATTTATGGCCGGGTTCGGGCACATCTGCAGCATATGGTGGGCTAAACTCCTAATGTCTTTGTAAAGCCTGCCCCAAAGTGTAGGACAAATGCTTTTGTTCTTTTCCTAGAACGAAACGGTCATGACCTAGTGAACCCGTTCACCCACCAACTCCGTTCACTCTTTGCAAGATGAGTATGTTTTTCACATCACAAAAGCTATTTTCGCTACGTTCGTCTGTGTTTGGGGTACTTGTAGAGTGCTCACCTGGAAATGTCTCTTTTTTTGGGGTGGATGTAGGCCAATATTGGTCGTCGTGAGCAATAGAATCTCTACACGAACGTAATGGTAATTAGGTCAAACGTAAGTACACCCCCCACACACTCCGCGCCCCGTCGGGCGGAGTGGGGGCACAAACAGATGATTACGAGGGCGAAAAACGTAGAAGAGGAATGCAACATAAGGGTGCCCGCGATGAATGAATATTGGACAGAGCATTAGGGTTTTACCCTTCTGCATACATAGGTAAAATGTACCCGGAGTATTACCACATTGCCGCAGTTCGATGACCATGGTGCAGGATGCCGAAAGTGTATGAAAAAACAATACAAGCGGGAATCTTCTCTTGGATATGATGGTCATGGCAAGATACACTTCAAATGAGTTGGTGTGAGAATTAGCTACACCACAGTATTTACAGAACGCATTTCTGTCGTGGTCAGAACGTCCCGCACTTGTCGAATCCGTCATTTCCTGCGAGCGTATTCATCTAAGAGACCGATACGGTCTCTAGAGGTCTCACAGAATGGTAAAAAAAAAGGTGAATACATGAATTAATGAATGATCACTTTCAGTCAGAGGGCCTGAACCACGCACTTTTTTGAGCCGAACGCCGGAGACGCGAGAAATCACCTTATCGGCCCTCCTGCACTACTTTTGAAGCCCTCCGCAAGTTTCAGCTTGATTAGTGCCTTCGGCGTTGAGGGTTGGCTGTGTCGGTGACTGGTATTCTCAAGCACGAAACACGAGCATGCAGCAGGTAGGTGCAGCCGACACTAAGTTGCTCCGATCTCGATCGATTTGTGCCTAAACGTTGCCTATCCTCCACCAAATTGAAACCCCGTCCAATCTACGGCTGGATTGGCAAGTCCACCAATTTTGCCTGCCAACGAGAGGTGCGGGCCACACCGCTGCAACCTCCCGACGAGGAAGCATGTTCTTCGCGTAACGACAGTTTCAAAAAATTATTCTCGTGCGCGCAAAACTTTGCGGAACAAATGCATAACCAATCCATGTAGTTTATCCTGATCTCGACACATGTGCCCCACGATAGACTATTCGCCGGGTTTCGAGGGAACCAATATTTATTGTTCTTGGACATGCGCGCGCGCATTGAGGGATTAAAGCAGCGATTTTGCAGGCGTGCTTGTGCATCTCTCCTTCCCGAACAGTCTTCTTGCAATTTGTATACGTGCGAAGACATGGTACACACGCGATCCATCAGTCAAAGGCATGCGGGTTGTCACAGTGGTTTCTCCAATTTGTAACCTCTTGTTCCACCGCATTATGGAAACAAAAATACACGCACAGGAAGACTATCCGTTCGAGATACACCCACAGTCGCGGTGCATGTCCAAGTATGTTCCGCCGCATTTTGCACGCACACTAACTTGATAACTAGATGATTGATGAGTCTCTTTCCTTCGTCGGAACACATCCTTCTATGCATCGATCGTACAATAACTCCGATCTCGACCAGTTCGCGCGTGTGTAAGTTGCCTCCCTCCCCGCGATTACCCTGAATCGCGGAAGCTTCTTCGCCGCAAAACAACGATTAGCTTCATATCATTCGACGCAGGCGCAAAATGTTGATTTCGTTCTCGTCGGAACAACGCGTGTGCTCAGCGAGAGACGATTCGCCGCGTTTGGAGGGACACGTATTGTTCTTGTTTTTAGTCTATACGCCGCGTTTCGGGGCAAACGTTAAATGTTCTTGAACATGCGCGCGCGCATTGTAGAGTGATTAAATGAGCTATTTGTGCAGGCGTGCTTGTGTATCTCCCTTGTCTAAAGAGTTCTGCACTTCTGGATAGTACGTGCGAAGACATGCATGGAAAAGACGCGTTCCTCAGTCCAGGCATCCGGGTTGTCACAGCTGTTGTTCTCCAACTTCGTAACAACCCAATTCGCGTAGTCTTGCACGCAGCACAGCAACTCGTACCATCGCCTGTTCCCTCTACATCAAACTGCGTATTAGGCGTTGTCCATCTAAACTATACTTGCCGTTTTTCTCTTGTCCTGGCCGTCGTCCTAAGGATGCAACAAGATTTATCGCACTTCGTTTTGTGTGAACCTTCATCTCTTCACTTCTCTCTACACCACCTGTGAACCTCCAAAGCGTCGACCGTTCGTGGTGCGGCGCCCGGAAAAAAGGAGAAAAGCAAAAGGCCGCTCTTCTTTCTCTCGACCAAAACTGCCATATCGCGACTGCAACCGCGACGATGATTCAAGAGCGATGTTTTGGTGTGGGATTCGAGTTCCTAACCTCGGGTCTCCACGCCAAAAGCTTTTATTTCGCCGATGTCATTTTTATTCGTATGTCTCCCCCGTTGACCCCTTGATCTCCAAAGCCCATCTCGTTCTAAAACAGTGGATTGTACTCGTTGAGAAAAAAACATATAATGAGAAAGTTTTTGGGCAGGTTGGCACACCAAAAATGCTAAATATTTTTTTTTCGCTCCAACGAAAAACATCGTCGGGTGTCCTCCAAATCGAACACACGCCCTTTCGCCGGCGCTAACACCATTGGCAACGCCGAAAATCACGATGGTTCCGCCACCAAGGACCCCCAANCACCTTCAACTACATGCATACGAAAAAAAACACCACCTGGTGCTTTCTCGGAAAGCCCCGGAAAGCCAAGAGATCAGCAGATTCCCGAACCCAATGATGGATCCCATCAGGCAACTCTGATAAGACTTGTGCCACAGGTGAACGAAGGCAAAGGAGATACACAAAAGCAGGACCTGCTCCTCCCCAATTGATGTCGCGAACGAACCGCCAGGTTGCAGCGTGNGCATACGAAAAAAAACACCACCTGGTGCTTTCTCGGAAAGCCCCGGAAAGCCAAGAGATCAGCAGATTCCCGAACCCAATGATGGATCCCATCAGGCAACTCTGATAAGACTTGTGCCACAGGTGAACGAAGGCAAAGGAGATACACAAAAGCAGGACCTGCTCCTCCCCAATTGATGTCGCGAACGAACCGCCAGGTTGCAGCGTGTTTCGCGCAGGCTGCCTTGAGAACAACAACCTGCTAGATTGGAAACCTACGTGAACGACGTCAAACTCAGACACCAGCAGTCATCCTTTCTGTTACTTTGCCAACACCGCAACATAATAGAAGTGTTCCGCCTTGGGTTAGGGTTAGTGTTGTCCCAAATTCCTCAGAGTTCGAAGCACCCGACGAGTTTTCTTCACCCTACCCGAATTTTGGGTTTCTGAGGTTGGTTTCGTCCCCCCTTCTTTGAAGATCCCCTGGTGTCGTGGGGGTGCTGTACTGAAGAAGACCCCGCGGTCGGGTTAGCAACACAAAGACATTTCGCGGATTGCGCCGTCTTCTCGGTCGCGATTGCAGGGGCAGCCGCGTTCTCCTTGTCGACGTCGTCGTCCTTTGTCGAGTGTTTCTCCCCCTGCGCTCCCGGCACTCCGGCCGCATGGCCACTCCTGTTGTTGTCACGGGGAGGGACATCATCAGGAGTGTCCTCGACGTCCGAGACATCAGACGCCTGGGTTTCCAGCACAACCGAGAGTTGTTCGGCGCGTATCTCATCTGCGTTGGAGTGTTCTTCCTCAGTCCAGTCGGAGGAAACCACCAAGACAACCGGTTGGTCGGGTGTCACAACGCGGACTGGGTGCANTGTCGAGTGTTTCTCCCCCTGCGCTCCCGGCACTCCGGCCGCATGGCCACTCCTGTTGTTGTCACGGGGAGGGACATCATCAGGAGTGTCCTCGACGTCCGAGACATCAGACGCCTGGGTTTCCAGCACAACCGAGAGTTGTTCGGCGCGTATCTCATCTGCGTTGGAGTGTTCTTCCTCAGTCCAGTCGGAGGAAACCACCAAGACAACCGGTTGGTCGGGTGTCACAACGCGGACTGGGTGCAGTCGGCGGGAGTCCCTCGTAGCCTGAATAGTGTCTTCTCCATCTGGACCCTGATGGGGCAGCCAAGATTGCCGCTATCCTGAGCAATGCCATTCGCCCCTACTTTCCACAGGCCAGCCATCCGGTCATAGCTAGACACGTCTTGCGGCACACGGGAACAAGACACTACTGGGTAGCGGCAGTCTTTATTCGGCGCGCATTTCGCGTAGTACACCGGACACGTGGGGTCGACGCACAGGTAGAGAGCACTAGTCTGCGAACCCAAAAACTTCTTCCCGGCAAAACAGGAAGCGCGTAACTCCTCGTGGTCCAGGGCACGGATGAGACGAACATACCCTGCGGCGTCTGCGTCCGGGCACAGGGATTCGGCCGCTTCCTCTATCGTGTCGTACACAACCATCTGCCCCCAAACCAGCAGGGTCTTCTCGTGGGGTCCGTAGCTTTCTGTTGAGGAGATGCTCAACACCCACTCGTCGTCGTCATCTTTCTGGTTAATCGGTGTACAGCACCGAGGGCAGCGGGCGCGGGGGGGGTCAGACAGTGCAACCACCATCCATTCTGGGGTAGAACACAACAATGTGTGTGTATTTTATTAGTAGCATCGACTGCGCTAATCGGCTGACCGATGAAAAGACGTCAGTCTCAGTGCGGTTGAAAACACAAAGCACTTCTATCTGCCACGAACTGGGACCCCGTGAGGGGGCAGCATTGGGGAGGTTAAACTATCCTTCGAATCAAAGACAGAAACGGCAGCAACAGAAGTAAACTGCACGCGTCTATCAAGGCTACTACCTTGTGCTCGAGCTCATATAGGAGTATTTTCACCGTCATCCTCCTTGTTTTCGCTACCATCATTCTGATCCTCATTTTGACAAGAATTTCTGGGCAGTTCTTCCCTAGCCCTACTTTGTTTGTTTTGGGGAAGGTCATCTGGCTTAAACCCTTTGCTTTCTTCCACTCCTCCATGTTTTCCTCCTGCATCGTCGTCTTCGTCCTCCATTCTTCCCTTTCCCTTTCCTTCGTCTCCGTTACTCCCAAAATAATTACCCTCGATACTATCGTTGTCGCCGGAACCCCAACCGATTGGCCCGGGTGGAAGTTGGTCGATCAGTAGCCCATGACGTTTGAACACATCGCGAGTTCTCATCGACAAAAAACGAGCTAGCTCGAAGGTGAACCGACTCCGAACCCTGTTAGTATGAAAAGCTTTCAGGAGAACTAAGGTTCTTTCGTCGTCAAAATCCCCCCTGCAAAATTCTTCGTGCGCCAAGTGGTTGGCGATAGCAACGATGAGTCGATTGGTGCCATTGCCAAGACCACCATTCATTGAAAAAACAGCAGTAAGGAGGGTAGATCTGGACGTGTGTGTGTGGATTTTAATTTTGTTGGATGCGTCTGCTGTGTGACGGACTCGGGGATGATGTCGTCGTGCTCCACGACAAAGGTTACCTTCCTGCATTGGCGGTTGGAAGTCAACATTGTCGTAATATGTGAATCGTCTACACCACGACAGCGTATGGTAGGAGGACAGGCTGGTACTACTGTCCTTGAATTGGACAACCTGCGTCGCGTTGATTGTACGTGTGGCAAGTGCAGCCGGTCGCCCTGGTGGTCTAGTTGGTATCCTCGAAACCTTCTAGAGGTCAGGCCAGGGGTTCGAATCCCGGCGGAAGCGAGGTTTTCTTGCAAAGTGAGTTTTTCTCTCGCTTCCGCTCCTGGCCTAGTGGATAGCGCTAGTTCGTGTGTACACAGAGGGAAGGGATTGCTGAACTCTTCTCGCGACAAAAAACGAAGGCGAAGTACCGCAGGACGGGAGGGTAGAGAGGGGCTCTTCTGTGTGACCACGGACTGGAGCGAACGGCACCAGTGCTGTGAGCGCTGATTTGAAGTGAAGTAAAAAAAAAAAAAGTGCGGAAGGAAAACACAATCGCGGAAATGGGAGTGGATAACCCGGCGGCGTTCTGGAGTCATGCACGTGCCCGGCAACTCGTCTCGCGGCACGATCCTCTTAATCTCGGTATGCTACTAATCAAAGTACCTCGATGGCCCAGCCCATCTTAGCTGCCGTAGCTTGCGCAATGCCCAGGCAGAGGTCCTCATTCGACAGTTCCGGTTCTCGGCAACGGCCTCTTCACAGGCCGTCTGTATGGCCGGCGGCGAATCGTCCCACGGGATGGCACAAGGGAGGCGCTCGGTAGAGATTGCAACTTGCGACGTGACAGCTGTAGTGGACTGCAAAAAAGAAACAGAGAAGCAATATGATGTTCGGGTATGAAAGTATGGCGCATGAGCTCCGTGATGTGTTGGTACGGGGCGCTAAATATAACCATCGACAGATATCCTCTCGCATACGGACGTGAGACCACGAAGCAATTTCTACCCGGTGCGCACCTTAATATTCCCCTGCGCATACGCCGTTTTGAATGCGATCTCGGTCCTAGCCTCCACTTTCGCCGCCGCCTCAGGCGATGCGACGAAGGCCTCAACCTTCCGATCGCGTGAAATGGCAGTTTCCACTCCGGTGTTGTGTTCCGCGCCGAATAGTAAGACGGTGTCGCCTTGACGCGAGTGTTTGCGGCATAAGGCGGCATTACGCTGGTCACTTTTGTGGGTCCGGGTGAGAAGAAAGATACACGTTTTAGCGTATCTCCGAAAGTATCCTGCACTGACGCCAATAATAATTAGTAGCTAGAGTGTCAGCCTTTCCATTTCGAGTTCCCCGTCGCCGCGGACGAAGGCTTTATAGTTCATGTTCAAACGCAAAATCCATGCTTCTTCCTTCTGAGTAGGTGTCAAACGTAGACCACATAGACAACCACCGCGGACACCAACAAGTGCACCACTTGACCACAGAAATCGGTGGCTCGGCAAGTAAGTGGCGCTGTCATTTATTGGAAAGCATCTCTCGCTCGATGTCCTCCCTGTCATGTCGGGTTTGGCTGCCGACGACGAGAGAACACGCGTCTAAATAGTACAAATGGGTTGAAGACGTACACAGGATACGTAATAATATCCAACGACGACATGAAATGTCACCTGTTCACCAGGAACATCAAGGCCTTGGTTGGCTAGTCCACTCCTTTCCCGGGGCGTTGGATGTCGGTGAGGATCGACGAACACTGGGGTGTTACTCTGGCCGCCGTGCTGTTCCCGTACAGGTCGTCCGTCGTCACTTTCTCGTTCACAGTGAAACCATCCGTCGGCGAGTTGCTGGATGAAGAAGAGGTCAGATGTACGAGCATGACCACGTCCTGGCTAAACTTCAGCTGACCGTTGGCGGCGGACGCAGGGCGTCCTGCTCCAGTAGAGGAGTATACCAGAGTCAGCATGTTCTCCTCGATAGCCATGCGCATGCCCTTAGCTGTGAGAGCGGCTGCAGGGACAGATATATGCGATTGAAAAATCCAGGCGCGCCGTTAGCCCACCGGTATGACGGTGGTGTCTGCGTGGAGCAACCCATGCAATCAGTAGGCCAACAATTTACGCCGAGGAACTCAAGTTAAATATTGCCAGCTGACAACTCGCGACGCACTCGCGATCTGCGGCTCGGAGAGATGTGAGTGGTTGGTTTCCCTACCCTATCTCTTCTGCAAGCGCATCAGAGTTATCAACGTGAGGGACACATGAAGGGTTTATGAACACGACCTGCACGTTGTCGTGCGCTCGAGATTGCGCCCTCGACCAACCACTTGGGTAGGTTTTTCAAGTCTGCGGGTTCACCTTGCAGGTGGTGTCCATTCTCGAACCACGTATGGGGGACCAGGAAAGCCATACGTCCCCGCGGGCACATCATGTTGTGCGGGACGTTGTAGATGAGGTCTGCGAGCCTGTCGTCGTCGGCCTTACACCTCTGTAGTGCGCCGACGTTGAGCAAGACCAACTTGGCCCGGCTGTGGACGTCGATCACAGCTTGCTGATCGCGATCCAATTCGAGCAGGCTGTACTCCTCGTGCACGACGAAGTTTTGCGCCCTAGGAATGCGGTGGAGAATGTTGGTGTATGACTGGTGTTGCCAGGTCAAACGACATCGAGCATGCCCATGTTGCAACAAGGATTCTTGACGGGACAGAGGAACGGCGTCAAGACACAGATTCGACACCTAATGTTTGATGCAGGGTCGCAGATACAGGCAGAGTATTAAACTGGGGTTCTGCTATGGAGTCTCGTGACCCGAAAAAAACCCGATACTTCAGAATAAGCAGTGGGTGTGTGTGACATGGTGTTCAGGGTTTAGAGCTCTGTAACGCGTAGGATACCAAGGTTCGGGTGGACCCTCCTCGGGTAAAACGACAAGGACGAGGCGGCGGCGGATCAAAACTACCGCGGGAGAAAGGAGACGATACACATAAGACAAGGATCAGATCGACAACCACGTTCATGGTGAAGAAAGCACCGAGAGCGACGCCAATACGAATCCCCCCGCGCCCGCCCCGTGTTGGTAATTATTTACTCTTCCACGTCTTCAACGGGCGCCGGCGTCAGCAGCAGCCCTCCGTGACCGGTGGACTTGCGCCGACTCGCTTGCCTGGCCTTCACCACCGTGCCTACCTCCCCCTTCCCCTTCCCCTTTCCGGTCCGCGGGGTGGTGTCGTCATCTTCGCCGTTTCTCCTCATCACCCACACCCTCTTCGTCCATGTCTTCTTCTCCGTCTTCGAAGTCTCCGAAGTCTCCGTACTCTCCGCCCCCTACATCCCCATCTTCTCCGTCAGAGGATTCTTCGCCTTCCTCCCCGCCGCCCGCGCCGCTTCCCACACCAGTCCCCGTCGCCTCAGCTCCCGTGTCGCCCTCCGTCGAGCCTTGACTGGATGAAGTGTGGGCGACAAGCTCGGAAATGTTGTAGGCCAGCATAACTTCCTGAAACTGCTTCTGGAATGTCTCGTAGTGGATTGCCGAAGGATCTGCCTTCCTCCTAGTGGCAGCCTGCATCGTCCGGCAAACGAATCGGCCGCCATGTGGGACGAGAAACACAGGAGTGGTAAAGTCACTGCACTCCTAACACTCGATAGTTGTCCAAAGACAAAAGACGCCTTCCCTTGTTCAGCGCCGCCAAAAAAGCGGAGGAAGTACGCAACACATAAGAGCACATGTCATCCTGGGTAGGTACCTTGTGGATGCGGCCGAGGGGACTTGCGGCTGAGATGACGTGGAAGTGGTCGTCGGACAAACGTCGGTCGCCGGGCAATTTGTTGCTGAGCTCGTCCGCCTCGTCATGCCGCTTTTTCATCAATGGGCGGACAATTGTCTCGAGAGCGCCTAACTGGACGTAGGCGTACTTTTCTACCAGTCTATGGAACGAGAAGCCGCGGCAAGAATAAGAAAGAAAAAAATTAAAAAACAATGTCTTCGGCTGAGTGGAAGAAAAAACAATTGTCACGCCTTCGCGGCTAAGTGCTACGGGCCTAGTGTGCCGACACGACGCCTTGTAATGCTACATGGCCTGTGGTATACGACGTTCTCACACTGCGAGCTCGGGGGACCACTCGCTACGAGCGCCGAATGCCGCATCAGTCCGTTCCATGAAGTCATGTGCATCGTGAGCGAGTTTGGCGATGCCAGGTAGATCAGCGACCGTTAGCGCCTTCGAGTTGTCGGATCGGGAGCGGAACCTGGCGGGAAGGCGGGAAGGGGGGGGGTGGGGGTGGCGGTGTTGAAGAACCTCGCGCTCAAATGAAAGCCGTATCAGACACACATTGACAGCCTCAAAAAACTCGGGAGGCTCGGGATATCTGACCAGAAACATGTGTGTTTCACGTTGGTGGTGAGGGTTTTAGGCTAGGTACTTTGCCACACGCATGCGTGTCTTGTACGGCCGGCCAACTNATCAGTCCGTTCCATGAAGTCATGTGCATCGTGAGCGAGTTTGGCGATGCCAGGTAGATCAGCGACCGTTAGCGCCTTCGAGTTGTCGGATCGGGAGCGGAACCTGGCGGGAAGGCGGGAAGGGGGGGGGTGGGGGTGGCGGTGTTGAAGAACCTCGCGCTCAAATGAAAGCCGTATCAGACACACATTGACAGCCTCAAAAAACTCGGGAGGCTCGGGATATCTGACCAGAAACATGTGTGTTTCACGTTGGTGGTGAGGGTTTTAGGCTAGGTACTTTGCCACACGCATGCGTGTCTTGTACGGCCGGCCAACTCAATGCTCACCTAATCATGTGTTCAAGCATAAGAGCTTGAATCGCACCACTGGTCTGACCGGCTTCACCAAACGCGCTGTGGCTGAGAGTGGTCCACGTAAGGGACGCCATGTGGATGGAGGGGTCTTCGTGAGATCTCTCTTGGATCCGCTGCAGCGCCTGGAATCCTTCCGTCGTCAGACAATT
>CACKRE030003539.1:112745-124216 GCA_902602495.3 Ectocarpus sp. CCAP 1310/34
GGTCTGACCGGCTTCACCAAACGCGCTGTGGCCGAGAGTGGTCCACGTAAGGGACGCCATGTGGATGGAGGGGTCTGCGTGAGATCTCTCTTGTATCCGCTGCAGCGCGTGGAAGGCTTCCGTCGTCAGAAAATTAGCGGCAGCCTTATGGCGGCGGATGGTTGTTTGGCCAGGTGGAGAGACACCCGCCTGCGTTCCGACAACAGATTGTTACCAGAGGCGAGTTCCCCACAGAGGGTTAGGATCATCATAAAGTTTTTTGCAACGGCAGCACGAATAAAGGCGCGAAAACGGAGGACGTCTTTCCTGTCAACATCATCAGCGTCTATCTAGCTGGTGGGGGTCCCCGGAACGCACCTTTAGGTAGGCTTTGTATCATCTTAGCAGATGGGAAAACAGAACCCTGCATCCTCCCGAAGCCAACGAGGAGCTGGTTCATGAAGAAAACATCGTCGAACACGCCACGGGGGACCAGAGCCTGCGCAACGTTGTTCAAGCCTGGACGTGGCAACATGTAAGCGGCAGCTCTCCGGAGGAAGATACGGTATTGGACAAGAAATCAACATTGCGTCGTATGAGAAACTTCGAAGCACTGTGTAGTACATTCGAGCATGCAGAATGATGAAATGTTTGATGAGTATTGAAGTAGGGCGCTCGGACAAAGAAAGGCTGCCTGTGGTTTCCTCTAGTTTTGATCAGGGCTCATTTGCAGGGCGGGGTGTAGGATATTGTTGCATATTCCATGCTTACCTGAGGCGACAACGGCCTCCTCCAGCGGATTGAAATCGGTATACATGCGACAGGGGATGATGAACTCTCCGCCATATAGCTGCAGAGCACAGTGCGTCCTGTGCGCGCCGTCCAGAATCCGTAGTTGGAGCTTCGCAACTGCCGCCGCACTCAGCTTGCCGGCGGGTACATTCGATGCTTCAACCGTAGCCAAGATGGCGTGCTGCTGCAAGAAACCGCGGGCTTACTTCATCGACTCTGTTATGATCCTTGCCCCTGTCGTTGCTATAGGACGCCCAATTATGTTGACATTGGTGACAGGGATGTGAAACGTGCCAAGCTAGTGTTGTGCCAGCACGCCATTGAGCCTATCCTTCACCCCGGCGATCGGAGTATGTGATGCCATATCCTGCGGCACCCAATTACAGATGGCGCCCGTACTTGAGAACACACCGGTCAAGAACATGGGGCTCAAAAAATAAAAAAATTAAGAACTCGGCCATAAGAACAGGTGCTCAGTTCTGACGTGACATAAGAACAAAAACCGGTATGGAGGTGTCCAAACTCGAGGTCAAGATAAGAACGGAATCCATTGCAGATCTTCCCTGGAAGACAAGAACTTCGGTGGGTAGCGTCACCCCCTCCCCCCCCCCTCCCAGTATTTTTCCCACAACATGGGTGCGTACCGAAAAGTTAGCGAACCAACAGGGTGTGCGTGTGGAATCTCGCTGTGCCCCCTTCACTTCTGCGGCCCTCGGGTTTTTCTCGGGTGCGTGCCATGCAACAAGCTCTCTGTCTGCACGAAGGGCGATCATGTCGCTGCCCTTGGCGACGTTGAGGGAGCTCCAGAAGCAGGCAGCACTCAAAGCAGAGGGCGTGATCCTTGAACGACAGTACGTGGTGATGAAGAAACATATGAGGGAGGGCAACTCCCTCTCGAGCGAAGACTGGGAGGCCTTCGATTTGGCGTGGGACCTGAGGAGCAGCGGCGTGTTCTCGGAAGAATAGTGGACCACGCAGGTTGATGGAGACATCTTGGGCATCATCAACAGCGCTCGCCCTACACTGTCTTCAGACCACGCTGCCGCTCGTCTGCATCCGGAAAGCGGTCAGCAGCAGCAGCACCAGCAGCACCAGCTCCGGCGGCGCGCGGGGCCCCGAATCGAGGAAGGAGACAACGAGAGGACGCCAGCAAAGGCTCGCTGAACGTCTACAACTCGTTTGCTATTGGCAGCGGGGAACCGGTGAGCCCTTGCAAACTCTGTACAAACAATCAATCTCTTCAAATTTGTCTGCATGTGGCAGTGGGTATTTTCTGAGTACATGCCAGCATGTGCCCAGCAGTTTGTTTTTTTTTGCGTTTGTGTTTGTCCGTCTCTTCTTGTTGGCGTGTGCCTACATTTTTGTAGTGTCATGAGTGTACACATCACGTGATACGCCATTGTAAACCGTGAAGATTGATTGGCATACATAACTGCCGTGTCCGGCCGCCCCCCCCGCAAAATTGAAGCAGGGAAATTTATGCCACATACTCCTATGTTAATGCGTGTGTAAACTTCTACTACTGCTGTACCTCGATGTAAAACATGTACAGGAACAAAATATCCGAGACACCGATGTACGTGGTGTACTGCTGTCGGTACTGCTGCATGATTTTTTCCAACCTTGCTGATCGTGTACCTACGTATGGCATGCGCATCTATTCCCATTGATCGGTAGGTTTTGCGGACTCGCGCTGGCGTGCAGGAGTATGTGTCCGGCGTCAGTTTTACATCGCCGGCCCCGACCCCCGTGTGCGATGCCCCCACTGTCCGACGACCTTTGTGAACACACAAGGCCAGGGAGTCTACATGAAAACCAACCACAGCACGGCAAACATGTTCCAAGGCCAGCGACTGCAGCGGATGCTGGGAGACGATGCGAAAGGGGATGTCCTGCCGTGGAGCGCGCCGGACCTGGGCGCTGTTATCACGTGAAGATCGATGGCATCANAGGGAGTCTACATGAAAACCAACCACAGCACGGCAAACATGTTCCAAGGCCAGCGACTGCAGCGGATGCTGGGAGACGATGCGAAAGGGGATGTCCTGCCGTGGAGCGCGCCGGACCTGGGCGCTGTTATCACGTGAAGATCGATGGCATCACAGGGGCGTTCGTCCTCCAGCCGAAGCGTCTCCCCGACATCGACCTGGAACCTGACGCCTTCACGCGTACTGAACCTAAGTCGGCTCGTCGTGACGGTGCCAAGCACAATCGCTACGACTAGACTATAGGTTCAAAGCCCACGTGCTCCAGCAGCTGCATATCCTCAACGAGGACCGCCAAACCCTCTGGCAGGCCGAGCACCTCACACCTCTGCAGTACCTGGAGACCCACATGAATGTCCCTCGCCCCAACATCTGCAAGTGGGTCAAGGAGGAGTACGAGATCGTGGCGGGCGTCGCAGACGAAGTGAAGCAGACGCTACTCGCGAAACAGAGCAAGGTCTAACCATATCGCATGTACCACTAACGTTTCTGCAGGGGATGTACGCCCGTTTTGCGGAGCACACACGCCATGTGCACGGAGAGTTCGACTCAGCATTCAGCAGGTCGCACTTCAACCAGATATGGCGAAAAGCGACACCCTTGATCAAGCTAGCGAGGTTTGGGGATTTCATGACATGTACCGACTGCACAGAATTTATCCAGAAACTGCTCGGTGCCCCCGGCATCAGACCGATCCAAGATACCCGGCAGGGCGGACGGAGATTGTTCGTCACCAAGAGGCACACCATAAAGTAAGTTCGACAGGGACAACCAGGCGGCCACAAACCTATCACACATGCCCCTGTCGGCACTTTCCCGTAGTAGTTCTGTTGCCCTAAAGTTGTCGGTTGCCCCGATTTCGATTCTTGTCCCGCGTGAATGCCCCCCTCCTAGTGTCGTTTGATGAGTATCGTCCGTGGTGATGGTATTGATGTGTTTGGCGTCGTTCATGATAGGCGACCTGCACAGGCTGGCACCTACGCTAGCTTTCCTCCTCTTGACTCTGTAGCCCCCGTTGTCCCTTAGACGCCCTCACCGCGCTCGCCGCCGGTGGTAACGGACATTCTTCTTTTTCGTGATCGTTTGCGATGCGATTAGTACATGATGTGTTTGGGTTCACGTCCGCCAGAGGGGCCCGTGGCGATTCAACATGAGGTCGAAGAGCTCCTGAACGTCATCCAAGTTTATCTTACGGAGTCACGCGTACCCTGTGTGGTCTCTCCCCTATTCGTGTAGGAATGGATTTTTTGTGATACTCCTCCAACATAAAGCCACATGACGGCTACATGAACGTGCCATATCCCCCACGTACGTCGATGCAGATTGTGTCGAAGGACAGAGAACTCCTGACGTCACGCATGGAGGCCGCCAGACGAGAGCAGGCGAACGGAACCCCGCTAAACCAAGTGACCATTCAACAAGACTGTGCCTGCCAGATTCGCTACGCGTTAGGGACCGTCCACCCTCAAAACTCACGCGTCTGAGAGGCAAGCGATCTGGTTCCCTCGTGATTGTACCCCGGTCGTCTCTTGGCAAAACAAGTACGTGACACTAGAGCAGTACCTCGTTCGTAGTGGCACGCTGCGGTTCAGATGGAATGACGGCCATTGACAAGTTATGTTGGTTCAATGCAACGGTGTTACTGACACGATTTGTGTTAGCTCAACCAAACTGTGTCGATAAACGTCTACCGTATAGTCAAACCCTATCTCCAACATCTCACCACCTGTTGAGTGAGTTGTTATCCATCTATATGTCGACGTAGTTTGATGATGTTGACGGGTTCCAGTAATTTTCCATTTTCACCTCACCGCGTGTAGAGGAGGTCGGAGAGCTCCAAATTTGCTCTTAATTCACCTTCTTTTTCCTTTTAATCTTATTTTATCCCTTTGCTGACCTTTCGGGTTCATTCTGTTTTATTACAAAGTATACTTGTAGCTGATACCTCTTGTGATGCACATTAGCCTGTGACCACGAGATTCGACCGCGAACAATGCTGGATTATGGCAGAGAGATTGTGACAGAAGGAGGTACTGAATAGGAAGTCCGGGACGTTTTTTTTTTTGACGACTACCTCAATCTTATCTTCGCCTTCCCGCACAACCGTTCGCGTCTACGACTTCAGCGGCTTGTCGGAGCGGCAGAAGGTCATGGCCGTCCAGGCAGAAGGGGCGTTCGTGGACGTCCATTTCGTCCCGCAGACAACAGGTGGAGGTGAGAGGCTTTTAATCTGCATCAAGGCACCCCTCTTGGCAGTGGCCTCATGTGCGGGTGTCGCAGGAAGGCCTCAAGTACACAGCTGGTCACCCGATGGACCACTTTGAAATTCCAAGGGAGCCGTGAATATGTGCAACCTAGCTGTCAGTGCCAAAAAGACGTTTCAGGCGGAACCGCACAAGGTCGCTGAGCCAGCCATTATGCACAGATGAATCGCTAACGACTCAGGGGCGGTGCGGACCCATATTCCCCTGTACCGTCCGTTCATATTTCATGTGTTCGTCTTTGTCTGGTCTTTCAGGGAGCAACCTCGTATGCACGGCGCTGTGGTTGGCCCTCAAACGACTGTCTGAAATGTGGAATAAGCCTGGCGAGCGGTTCCACATCAAGCGTCTCCACCTCCAGCTAGATAACTGCGTCGGCGAAAACAAGAACAACATCGTCATGGCCTTCATTGGCGGATTGGTCGCCGCCGGGGTGATCGGTTCTGCAGAGGTCTGCTTCCTGATCGTAGGACACACGCACACCAAAACCGACCAAGTGTTTTCTCGGTGAGTACCCTTGTTACATCGGAGCCCCTTGTTTGGCCACCCTGACCCTTCCCCCCCCGCGCGGAGGATCGCATTCTGGGCGTACGCCCCGGTTTTCAGCATTCAATAGCGTCCTCACCATGATACCAAGATTTACATCACAGAACGCGCCCGCAAGTAAGATATGGGGCGAGCCTCAATTTCCTTTTGTCGGCCGAAATCCAAGCCTTATTGCTGAGCTTATTTTGGCAGTTCTTATTTTTTGGGGTGTTGCGGGACATTGAGGGTCACCTTGTACACCACCCCCAAAAAACTTTCCTACGTTCACGTTGCAGCCGCCATTCGCCCTCGAGTCTAACGAGGCAACCTGCGGTGGGACCCTTGTGTATCGCTGCATTTGTCTGGCATCCAAGACAGTCACCCATGCCCGATACAACAAAAAATCTTACCCACAAAGGGGTAGGGGTGGATACTGAAGTTCAACGGCCGTTTAATATTTTCACACTCGCTCTGCTGAACTTCGTTTCCCATGGGAGTGGAGCGGTCCCGCTCGCAATATCTTATTGGGGTGTTTCGTACTTCGTGGTTCTGGTTGAGCTCTGCGCCCTGACGACTCCCACTCAAACCTACAGGTTGTCCGTGGGTACCCTCGGTCGAAGCATCTTCACGAGGATTCAACTTGGTGAGCTATTCCGGGAGTCCTACAGGGAGCTTCCGGTGCGGATCGGGACTCCGACCAACCTCGGCAACTTCAAGGGGCTCTACCTCGCCGACATCAAGCTCAACCTTCGGAAGATCCGGAACATGACCACGTTTCGGGCCTTCCGAGTGGGGAAGATAGCCGGGGAGGTTTCCGTGTGGGTCGACCGCTTCATGCACAGCGATGCGTGGCTTGGTCTGACAGCGACCGGCGGGGCCCAGGTCGACGCCAACCCACACCGTCTCTTCCGGTTCGCTGCGCCGACGTTCAACAACGTTCCTCCTTTTAAGCTCAAGACGGTCGACCCCACCGTGATCGCCCTCATCGAGAAGCGCTACATCGCGACGCGGCCCCGCCTAGAGGCTGCTTACGCACTAGATAAGGGGTATGCACATGTGCACGTACTTCGAAGTAGTAAGGTCGTGCTTCGCTCGGCCTCACAGAGCATGAGAGTGGTTACACCTTTCGAATGTAACAATGGCGTTACCTTCCTGGCTAAACCATACAATGGCGTTACCTTTCGAAGTAAACACGTTCGGAGCTACGGTCGCTCGGAGGACAACGACAAGTCATTTTCGCGGGATGTTTGTTTAAGTATCGTGCGAGTTTCTTCGGAAAATACTTTTTCACGTCTCGGGAACCTCATGACCCACAACATCTACGTACTTGTAAACGCCGCTACTTCCATCTCATCGCGCCTTCGCTTGCGTGGCCCTCCATGAACCTCACTTTCTCTGCAGCTCCTGACGGTATGGTCGACGCTCTATTGGCTGAGCAGAGCGACTCGCTCGAGTTGATGCGCTCCGGCGGAACGATCAAGAACTTCGACCTCCCAATGGAATGGCTCCACACGTCGATCCCGCCAGAGCCTTTGTCTCCGGTCCGAGCGCGACCGTGGACGGAGTGGGCAACCCACCCTCTCGGGTGAACGGGATATCAGAGCCCTCTATGAGAAGGGCCCCAAACCCAGTGCTTCGAACACCACTAGCACCACCCAGCGTCGGCGACATCGCATTCTTCAACGCAGAGGAAGCTCCGTTTGTGCTGGGGGAGGTGCTGAGCATAGATGCAGACGCCTCGCCGGTGAACGTCAACATTCACTGGTATGGGCCTATCAACAATACCGTTAGGGCGGGAGCGGGCAGCGCGACTGTCGAGGACTATGCCGTGGCGCGTTTCAGCAAGGATTTCATCCTAACGAGCGGCGCGAAGCTCAGAACGCAGGATGCCAGCGACAAGCCTATCACATGCATTATCGCATGTTGCAGTTCGCTAGCTTCAACGGGCAACATCCCGGCGAGAAATATAAAAGTGCTGATGGAGACTTGCCGGTCTGCACCTTCGTCGTCCTCGAAGAGCGAAGCAAGTGACTCGGACGAAGACTGGTCTGAAGAGTTGGCTGAGGAAGCGGACTCTGAGGAAAACGAGTCCGATGACGACGGCTATGGTTCAGAGTAGTATTGACGGCTAGCAGGGAATAGATTGATGTCGAGAAGGGGGCGCTCTGGGGAAGGAGATTTGTACTAGCGGATCTAGCGCCGTACGATGGTCGACATTTTTTATTCTAAGTCGAGCTTTGTACCCAAATATTGTCGTAGGGACTGTGGGTCTTTCCATCATACTTCATAACCCTCGAAGTGCTGTGTGCTCGGAATTTTTTTGTTTACTAGTGCGTCAGGGTATCTATCTCGCTGCAGATGTTCCGGGCAATTGGAAATTGACCGGAAAACACGTGTAAGAACTCGTAAGAAGTCTGTGTCTGCCCGGGGGGTAGAGGGGGGGGGGGGGGGGGGGGTCTTNGAGCGAGGGTTATCCACCCCGCACAACATGATCTACTCGACAGCCATTATGGTTACCGCCAAAAAAAAAAACGGAGGAAAAAAAAAACCGGTAACCTGGTTGCCGAGTTCACGAAGTGAATTGGCTTGTTTTACAACGTCGTTGCCAAGCGACGAAAACCCAACCCCGATAGCAAATACCGGGGGTAGAGGGGGGGGATGTTGAACCAGGTGCGGTTTGAGGTCCTTGGCGGCGGAAATGTCGTGATTTTCGGCGTTGCCAATGGTGTGAGCGCCGGCGAAAGGGCGTGTGTTCGATTTGGAGGCCGGCCGAGAATGTTTTTCGTTGGAGCGAAAATAAATTATTTGGCACTTTTGGTGCACCAACCTGCCCAAAAAGTTCTTATTATTTTTTTTTTTCTCAGCAAGTATCTTCCACTGTTCTACGGCACACGTCTCGATCGGGAAACCCGAAGAATGCTCGGTATGGCCGAGATCCATGGCCGCTTTCCAAGTTTCAGCAGTATAGAACTGTGTCGTGTCGAGTCGAGGTGCCCTGTACCAAAGGGTCGTGTCTGCAGGCGGTTAATCCTGTGTGCAGTTCCAGACAGTAGTCTGTGTGGTGTGCAGACCGAAGTCTGTGTAACCCGAAGTCTGTTGAGACAGTGACCGACATCGATGTTGTTTCTAGATACCGCTTTTCGGACTTATACCTTCTTTCTTCTTCAGCGTACTTGCAGAGGTGATATGGGGAGGGAAAGTTGAGAGTGAACCCGGTGGGGCTCGCAACACCGCGTGATCTCGCTACAAGTACAATTCCTCTGCTTAGCTATCAGTTTATTCGTGAGCTCCTCGCTAGAACTCGTCACCCATGTTTCGTTTTACCAAACGTCATTTAGCACACCGCATCTACATATCATGACATACAGCAATCATACAGCTGCATCTATTCTACCACACACACTATAGTAATGGTAATAGCCTTGGCAGACGCGTGCAGTTTTCTTCTGTTGCCATGGTTTCTTTGATCCGAAGGTTAGTTTAGCCTCCCCCATGCTGCCCCCTCACGGGTTCCCAGTTAATGGCAGCTGGAAGTGTTTTTTGTGTTTTCGACCGCACAAAGACTGACGTCTTTTCATTGGTCAGCCGGTTAGAGCCGTCGATGCTAATAGTAAAACCACAGCCGATGATGGATGCAATGTTAGGTGTGCTTCAACAATCTCATTGTTGTTCTATATCTACTGCATGCACAAATCCTGCAAGTCTTCATAACTTCTTCCTTGTATACTCCTGCATTGTATACGCGCCCATAATTGGTATACATATTTCTCGAAAAATTCTATTTACTACGTCACCGGTGGCGTTCTTTCTTATATACGTCACCGCCCGTATCTCAGCCCACAGAGCTTCAATTGGCACAAAATAAATTGCGTTGTGTAGCTATGACTCACACTAATCATACAAGCCTTTCGACGGTCAAATCCGATAAGTGGTTGCGGAGATATGCTCAAAAGGGGGCTCAGCGGTATGATATTCTGTATCTGCCATAAATAAAGCGACCGTGCCTCCTCGCAGAGAGTTCTCATCGACACCAACTATGTAACTCGCGTTGTGTTTCCACGATTCACAGCCATCACTTAAGCTATTGGTGTCGATCGGAGCTCTCTGCGCGAAGGTACAGTCGAATTTTTTTGTGGTAGATGCAGTATCATACTGCTGAGCCCCCACTTATCGGATTTGACCGTCGAAAGACTTCTATGATTGGTGTGGGTCATAGCTACATAACGCAATCTATTTTGTGCCAATTGAAGCTCTGTGGGCTGAGATACGGGCGGTGACGTATATAAGAAATAACGCCACCGGTGACGTAAATAGAATCCTCCATATTTCTCGTGCTTCAGCAACTGCCTGTTTCAGCTCCTTCCTTGGTAATCTTAAACAAACATAATGCCTTATGGTCTTACCGAAAAAGTTAATTACTTAACAATCAGTCCACACTTCTTCAACATGACCCGTTTGGTTGTGTGGTTTTGAAATGATTTGTCGTTCTTTACCACGCTGATCACACTTGATTGTAGGTTCCCAAGATTATGTTCAACAAATGGTCTTGCACGCTTTCCGGAATTAATTGCCTTCGACTCTCCTTCTATGTATGGCACAATCGTTGCGTCCTCCATTCTTACTCTACCACGTTCACTCCAATCTTGTACCAACCAGTCGATCTCTGGTTTCAGATAACGGTTGACTCCTTTGATCACATACAATGATTGATTGTAAACAGGGTTGGTTTTCGCCTGATTGAGAGCGGAGTATACGATTGAGAGCGGAAGCCAAAAAAATTGAAATTTCGGGTCCAGACGCCTCTTGCCATTTCTTGGGAAGTAGGGGGCGGGCTCTTCCAAGAAGCGGCGCAAATTGAAGGTCTCATCAGCAGCGTCACGAGCATATGCGTGTCATCGCGATCGGATGCTGCAGCTAGGAGCTAGACAAGTTGCTAGATTTCCCCAGATTGGCTATTCCTGCCTCAAACTGTTTCAGGGCGATTTGATCGCGGGCGGTGAGCTCTGCTGTAGATTCTGCTCCCCGCTGTAGCTCCACAACGAGAGACGCCCACAGGATGACCAGGGTATCGGCTTGTAGCTACGGGCTAGGCCTTCAATTCAAGTCACACAGCAAGCTCCACCTCTCAGCGGTAGTCCAGCTACAGCGCATCGCGCAATCTCGCTCTCAATCAGAAACTTCGCTCTCAATCACACGAAAACCTTTTTTGTAGTAAGCACCTTCTCTTTTGCACCTTTCCAGCAATCATTCGTGGATAGTCTAGCCCGTAGACTAATGTTAAGTTGTCCGGTACCTGACCCCCTGTCTTCACCATGCGCTCTACCAAATTTTCTGAATAGTTCCGAAACGTGGTCCAGTGTACAGTACGGATCCTATGTGTCTCTCAGGTAGATTGTTCACCAATGGGGTGAGATTGTTTTACTACATCTCTAGCTACACGCCAGAGTAAGCTATCTCCGGGGCCTCCGGCAGGGTACGCGGATGCAAGGTGTTGATGGGCGTGCTGCATGGCGGCAATGGTGTTGCCCATACCGCATGTCTCTCACTCTCAAATCAACAATGCCTTGAGTCAACCTTCTTTCTCTTTCGGCCTCTGACGAGCTACCGCACTCAAACATAAAATATTTATTATTATTTTGTTTGCCCTCCGACAATTGCAGATAAATGCAGACATACATAAAAAGTCGATCGTAAAGGCCGTCATGCCAAGCCAAATTAACTCGATGCCCAATAGCTAGAAACGTTTGCCTCTAAGTCAACAAAACTTTTGTCGAAACACGAACCTTAGATGGAGAAAAACGAACAAAACCCCAACCTCATCCACCCGAAATCAAACAAAACTCGGCCCCGTCTTCCCTGGTACCCCTGACACCGTATTGAACAGAAATCCGCTTTCCACCGAAGTGGTTAGGTTAAAGCTGTCGCACGC
>CACKRE030003539.1:124290-134528 GCA_902602495.3 Ectocarpus sp. CCAP 1310/34
GACACTGCCACCCCCTGTTCCTACTTCCTTGCCACCTTCAACCACAAGGGCCAAGCCCTCCCCCCTCAGCACTCCCGACACCGTATCGAACAGAATATTGCAAGCCCAGCACAAAGTGGGCAAGGCGATTAACAAGATACAACTTGAAAAGTTCATGGAGTCTCTGGAGCACCTCCCCCAGGAGGCGGTACCACCCACGCGGGACAACCCCTACGGAGGTCAAGAGGCCAGGAACATGGCATACGCACGAACGAGAAGCTCGCAAGGGCAAGGGGGGCACGCGTTCCTGAGAGCGGCTCCCACCGACCGAGCTCGAGAGATTCCATCGAACGAATTCGTCTACGCGACGAGACGCGCCTTGGGAGTTGAAGAATTCTTGGCGGAAAGATGTCCCAGGTGCCACAGAGGCAGGGAAGGCGAGATCATCACAACGGTGCACGCAAGGACCTGTCGAAGGGATGGAGCACAGGTCAACATGCACGAGCCGTTAAAATACGCACTATCGAGAGCACTCAACGGCCTTCGCGTCAAACACGACGTTGAAAGCGGGGCACCGTTCACGGGGGAAAGAAACCTGAGCATGGACATCGTCATCAGGCCAGGAGCCCTCACGAACGCATCTTCTCCGGGGTACCGCAACAAAGGAATACTCCTCGATGTCACACACGCAGACCCGCAAGCACAGGTACACTTGCGGAACGGCAGCGCGACCAGCGATGGAATCGCAGCCCAAGCATCCGAGGCGCGAAAGCGTCAGCACTACGCTCGTCCGGGACACGTGTCCTTTGACGAACGCAGCTTTAAACTTACCACCTTAGCCGTGGAAAGCTTTGGCCGCCTTGGAGAGGAGGGTTACGAGTTCATCGATGAACTTGCGACACATGCCGTGGGAGGAAGGGACGGAGGAACGATGGCTCTGAAAGGAGTCTTCAAGGAACGACTTCTTCAGATCGTTTCGGTGGCTACACAGGTGGCCATATCTCGGCGAGTGCAGAGGTACAAGCTCGCATTGCGCGGGCGTCAAGACGCCGAAAACAGGCGAACAAGATCGACCTCGGACCAGTCAACGCCAATGATATGGGGATGGAGTGTAGACGCATCGTAGAACGCGTTTTCGTTTGAAGTTGGCGTCTTGTTTGAGAGTAGATGTGACAGATTTGCGTAGAATAGGGTAAGATGTTATCATGAACGGAGATGAAAGGGCTTTTCCAACACGGAGATGTAGCATGGATCAAAGAATTTGTTGGATTTCAGCTTTTACAAGCGGACATCAACGCAGTAGTATTTTAGCAAGCTTACGAACGCATATAGGATACCATCAGGATTGTCATTGGTAAGTTGAAGAGGAGATACTTTTACGATGTAAATGACAGTAGAAATAAGTCCTACATATGTTGTTGTACTTCGTATTGGTTCAATATGCATGTAGAGTATGAGACATTAAGTGAAAGTTTTCTGAGGTACATCTGCAATTAATTGTCGGAAGGCAAAAATAAATAAATAAATATTGTAAGGCACTTGATGTTGTTTGCGTATTCTTTTTTGCTTTGATTTGGTGTTGTGCAATCTGTTGTTTTTGCGTTTGGTCTCCAATTCACACTATAACTGCTGCACGGTTTTTTCTGTTTTGTTCTTTTTGCCTTCCGACAATTGCAGATGTGCCTCAGAAAACTTTCACGTAAAGTCTCATACTCTACATGAATATTTAGCCAATACGAAGTACAACAGCATGTGTAGGACTTATTTCTACTGTCACATCGTAAAAATATCTCCTCGTCGACTTGAAAAAAAAACAGTGACAATCCTCATGGTATTCTATGTGCGCTCGTAAGCTTGCTAAAATACTACTGCGTTGATGTCCTCTTCGAGATGTCCACTCGCGTTTTACCTTGCAGGGACACTAATTTCCACGGCCAAATGGCAGGAAATTTCCATGGTACATTATTGATGATTTTCTGGGAGGCGAATAGAATGTTGCGGCCGGGGGGCTGTTGTTTGCCAGGAAAATATCTCAAATGGCGGTGGGAGTATTATTTTTGCGTATGGTTTGTTCCCATTGGTTTTTCCTTGTTTGCTGGGTTTACATTCTCTAGATGTATGGTAGTTACCGCTATGTTTTTTTGGTGGTGCTGGACATACATACATACATACGTAAGCGTTGGCTTGGCGTGCGACGTACTGGGTAAAGACGTTGGGGGTCACGCACCGTTTCTCTGTCCCTCCGATACCCGACGAGTCAATCGTTGCGGAGTACCAATTTTCCTTCCCAAGTAGGCCTGTCCAGCAGATCAGACTGGTATGTGCTGGACATGTGAGGTCTTTTATCTTTGATGTCGGTTGGTTTCTTGTTGCGGCTTGGAGTTTTATCCATGATGGAGTTGGAATGCAGAATTCGCATGCTTGATTTTGTGGAATCTGCCTGATTGTTGCAGTGCTGCAAGAAACCATGGGGGGGAGATGTGATAACATGCGGCCCGCCGCAGCACAAAAGCAGTATTTCTGACATTGGATTTGGTAGTTCACGTTTGTTTGGATTTTCCGCGTTTTCCCTGCGGAGTTTATATGTTGACTAATGGGATTCGGGCAGTTCATTTTTGGATCATTTTCCGCGTTTTTCCTGCGGAGTTGGTATGGAATTGAATATTGACTGGGACTTTAGCTGCGTTATTACGAGGCGTCCCAGCAGGGGGGCTGTTGGATGAATAGCTGAGATGGAGGAATCGAAGCCGCATTGTTTCTGAACACGTTTGTTTGAGATGACTTGATCGGTGTGTTTGCGGACTTTGCTTTTGTACTGGTATGTCTGTGTATTGGAGGAAGGGTTTGGCGATGAGTCATGGTTGAAGCGTTTGTGCTTCCGAAAGTTATTTGAACTGGTCATTAGTTTGTAAAATGAAATCTATCTGAGGAACTTGTTCTGAGTAGTTGGGGCACGTTTTCCCGGAATTACTCGTCTCACGCTTTCCCTTGCGGGTGTTGCTTCCGTTCTTTTGTTTTGTTGTGAACACGGTAGAGCTTTCCGTGGCTTGCCTTTTTGTGCGCCCTGAGATGTCTCGCCCGATGTTCGTTCGCGCACTTTTTTGTGTTGCTTTTCGCACGCTGTGGCTTGCTGCTGTTGCTTCCTTTTTTGTGCGCCCTAGAATCTTTCGCCCGGTGTTCGAGCTATCTTCTTCTCCCACAAATTCTCCTTTGTTTTTGTCATGGTTTTTTATTTCGCACCTTCTCATTCTGTTCTCTTCTGTTCTTCGTTCTTCGCTCTCTCTCCCCGTTGTTCAACCTTTTTTGTCTATAGAAACACGCACGCGTTTTTCCAGGACTGCCTGGGTAAAAGGGCGCTCGACCCCGTCACCGGGAAGAGCGTCATCGTGGACTGCACGCCAACCAGCGGCCCCGTCGTCGGGGTAAGTTATTATTCCTTTAGGCAACCGCTTCCATCGTCGTTTCCGTCATCAATCGTATTGCTTCCAGCTTTTATCACATCTTAGTGTTAGGTCAGGGTTAGCGGTCACCACTATTGTTGTTTCGTCCACGTTGCGTTGCTAAAGGATGTACCACTAATTTTTTCTTCATGAACTTATTGATTGTCGTCACCTGCCATGCCTGTCTGTCTGTTTCACCTCCTCCTCCCTCTCCTACTTCTTCTTAACCAGGAAAACTGCAAAGCGTATAGCGCAAACGAGATCGCCGACGACTTCAAGGACGGGTGTACGGGCCCCATCGAAGCGGGGTCAGCCATTGTCAGGTCCTGGGCCCTCCAGGACCCTCCCCAAGGACTGCACGCCCGCTGCGCAAAGCGCAAACACGAGCAGCTGGTGCGCTACGTTTCTTTCTTTGCCTTTTCAGCTTCTCCAGCATTGTTGCTGTCATGTTTTTTTTGTCTTTTTTGCCGTTTCTTTTTTGCTTTTTTTTTCTCGAGTGTTGCTGTGATGTTTTTTTGTTCTAATCCTGTTAGTGTATTCAATTTATTTATTTATTTTTGCCTTCCGACAATTAATTGCAGATGTACCTCAGAAAACTTTCACTTAATGTCTCATACTCGACATGAATATTAAACCAATACGAAGTACAACAACATATGTAGGACTTATTTCTACTGTCATTTACATCGTAAAAGTATCTCCTCTTCAACTTACCAATGACAATCCTGATGGTATCCTATATGCGTTCGTAAGCTTGCTAAAATACTACTGCGTTGATGTCCGCTTGTAAAAGCTGAAATCCAACAAATGCTTTGATCCATGCTACATCTCCGTGTTGGAAAAGCCCTTTCATCTCCGTTCATGATAACATCTTACCCTATTCTACGCAAATCTGTCACATCTACTCTCAAACAAGACGCCAACTTCAAACGAAAACGCGTTCTACGATGCATTCAATTCATTCACGCGTTTCAATTTTTAGCCTGTTCCTCCCGGTTCCTACTCACTCCCGAGATTATTTTTTTAGCTCCTTCTGTCGTTGCCTACGCTTCGGTTTTCTCTCCTCTTACATATACTAACCGTGAACTACTCTTGCCCTCTATTCTTAACTTCTCACGTTGCCGGAAAAAAAAGGTAAAGAAAATCCTCGCCAAGAAGCAGTTCCGCAAGGTCTCCGGTGCCGCCTACGAGGAGGTGTTAAAGGCCCCGTCCGTTGAGGTCACCGCCGACCTCGAAGACTTCTGAGCGGTGAGCCACTGACTCCCGTTTTTTGGTGAACCTTAAGGCCTTGCCAGCCACCTATTACGAGCGTGTTGCTCCTTACTACCCTTCCAGGCATTAGCCTCCTCTTTCCATATGCCATTGCTTCCTATGGCTAACAGGAACATTCCAACAAATAACCGCCGTGTGACTCGTTCTCAACCTGCATCCGCTCGCCGTGAAGAATGCGGCAATCGTCACGCCGCACAACGGCGTGCAGCTCGACGTGCTATTCTAAATCAACGCCGACGAAGACATGCCGATAACTCCTCCTGCAATGATTCAGCCTCTGCAATAGTCCGTAACCATTTCGCTCGTATGCGCTCTTCTCCTAGACATCCCACACCTTTTCGTCAGGATCCTGTTTTCAAAGGTATCCGTTCATTCAACGCGCCCATAGCCGAAGAAGTTGCTACAACCTTTGAATACCCAGACCTCGACGACGAACGCAACTATGTCTGTCCTCATTGTGGTTCCATGCTGTGGAAAGAAGAAAGAGCCAACCGATTTAATGGCTGCGGTAACGGAGAATATGCAATTCACAAATTGAAAGATGTTCCCATCAATGTCTTAGATATTTACAACACCGGACACTTAAGTCGCAACCAAAGAAAATACAATAGCCTGTTCTTTACCGCTCTCGCTGCCAACGGATTGGAAAAGCGCACCTGGACCAACGCCATCGGCGGATCAATGTTAACCTTGCACGGGCGATGGTACCATCGTATCTTTGACTTGCAACAACACTACGCAGGATTGAATGTGGCTAACTGTTCCCGCTATTATTTTAATGACTCAGAGTTTCATTTGCAGTCTCGCGCCCTTGATGTAAACCCTGACACAGCAGCCTCCCTACGTTCGTACTTCCACAGCAGTCTCAAGAGTAACGTGGATGAGGTGCTGCGAAGTAACACAACTTCCTCACAGCCTGCTGTGATAGAGTTCGCGGAGGCAAGCAGAGCTGACGATGAGCACGTACTTGGACCACCTCAAGCTCCTGAAATCGCCGCAATACTGTACCCTTCCAAAAACAATGATCCTCCAGTCAGCCAATTATTACCTACACAAGAAACAGCCCTGACAATCAGCCTCGTTTCTCAAACCTCTATTCTCCTTGCTACGAACCGTTACAGTTCCCATGTTTGTTCAACAATGGTGAAAGCGGCTGGAGCAACGGACATCACAGCGAGACCCCTCCCTTCAAATCACGCACAATGAACCGTGCTGGTACCAAACATGTACAGTTCTATTTTACTGTCGCCAGCGTTCCTCTCTGAACCAATCTTTGACGTAATAGCCGAATAGCACAGGAATGGTGTTGCGACATGTTTTCGCGTTTCGAAGAGAATAAACAAACTTATTTCGAGTCTGATCACTTGCAAAGAAAGATACGCCTTGCTTCTAAGCGATCCATCACCGACTCCACCCCAGGTAGCCAGCCAGGGAAGCTCCTACCCGCTAACTTCCACGGATCGCCCTTAAAGCACAAAAGCGACACCAAAGACGCACTCAGTGTTGGTACTCGTCGCGGTCGTCCTCAGCTATTTATTACCATCACATGCAACCCCGAGTGGCCTGAAATTGACGCTAACCTATTGCCGGACCAAACCGCTGCAGATCGTCCAGACCTTTGCTGTAGAGTTTTCAAGTACAAAGTCGCGCAAATAATTGCTGACCTCAAATCAGGGCAGGTTTTTCTGACCTCGATTACTTTTTTTACACGATTGAGTACCAATCCAGAGGGTACCCTCACTGTCACTGCATCTGCCGCTGTAAAAACGATGACGCTTTCACCAACATGGATTCCTGGGTATGGGCGCAATTACCTTTTCCTGATATCGCAGGTGGTCGTCTACGCGAAACAGTTCAAAGCACATGATCCACCGCCCGTGTGGGAGCAGAAATCCAAGCTCCGTTTGCATGTCTACTAACAAGACTACCAACAAAAAATACTGCAGCAAACATTTCCCTCAGTTTTCGGTCAACCGCTGTAGTCATTGAGAAAACAGGTCGCGCTGAATACAAACGGATCGACAACGGTGACCGCCCAACCATTCGTCAAAAAGTAGATGGTCGATGGGTTGATGTTGAAATAGGTAACGAGTGGGTGGTCCCTTACAACCCGTACCTTTTGCTAAAATACAACTGCCACACGTGCACCGATATCGTTCTTGCGCTGTCAAATACGTTTGTATGTATATCACGAAGGGTTCTGACTTCTCAAGAGTTCGTATCGCTGGGTACACCAGCGAAATCAAACAATAATACAAAAAAACAAGATATGTTTCTGCTGCCGAGGCCACCTGGCGCATGCTCGGATATGAGATGATGTGTCGTGACCCTGCAGTCACCGTTATTTACCCCCCATTTTGAAGGAGAAAATAACGTTATGTACCCATCCAATGCTACCGACGACGTACGCCGTCAGTGCTCAGAAGATGCTGTCTCCGACCTCATGAGATACTTCAAACGTCCGCTCGACGAACGCTTCAACAACCTGACCGTCCTAAATTACTTCGAGTCATAGTATACACAATATCCAAAAATAAGAAAGACGATCCCATCCCCGCTTCAGCCCCACCAGGTAAATGGTTGGATTCCTACGGTAACACTGTATCTGAACGAACAAAGTCACATGTATGTCTGTCGCATCAAATTTCAATCTCCCGCGGTTGGCGACCTTTACTACCTCCGTCTCCTCCTCCATTAAAGATCTGGTAGAAACTTCATTGACTTAGATCAAACAACATATTCGCCTGATTGAGAGCGTAGCATCTGATTGAGAGCGAGATTGCGCGATACGCTGTAGCCGGACTACCACTGAGGAGTGGAGCTTGCTGTGTAGCTTGAATTGAAGGGCTAGCCCGTAGCTTCAAGCCGCTACCCTGGTCATCCTGTGGGAGTCTCTCGTTGTGGAGCTACAGCGGGGAGCAGAAGCTACAGCAGAGCCCACCGCCCGACGCGATACCGCCCTGAAACAGTTTGAGCAGAAATAGCCAATCTGGGCAAATCTAGTAACTTGTCTAGCTCCTCGCTGCAGCATCGGATGACGATGACACGCATATGCTCGCGAAGCTGCTGATGAGACCTTCAATTTGCACCGCTTCTTGGAATAGCCCGTCCCCTACTTGCCAAGAAATGGCAAGAGGCGTCTGGACCCGAAATTTCAACTTTTTTGGCTCTCGCTCTCAATCAGATACTTCGCTCTCAATCAGGCGAACATGTTGTTATCAGTTATTGCCCCGTCTGGTGCACGCACCGTACACTCTACATTTCAAGATTCTGCTAGAGCGCAAGGCCTAATAACTGGCCAACAAGAATATTTCATATGCATGGAGGAAGCCATAACCTGTGAAATGCCCTCTCAACTTCGCGGCCTCTTCGTCACCCTCCTTTTGGACGGTGGCCCTGCGCCGAAATTGTGGAATGACTACAAAGAACACTTGATCGATGACTTCACGCGCACGCTAAATACCACAGACGCGTGCCAAGAATCTTTGCGTATTATCGACTTAAGATTGCAGCAGCACGGCAAGACAAACACACAACTCGGCCTGCCGGAACCAGCACATCGACAAACCGAATACCAACGCATGGTCGCTTCTTTAAATACCTCTGAAGAAACAGCTTACGCTGACAGGTTCGAGCCCGGTTTAACTGTAGAACACAAAGAGGTCTATCACGCAATAGTCGACGCTGTTCGTAACAATCAACCTCAGCCGTTCATGATTGACGCCCCAGCTGGAACCGGAAAATCACATACCGAGAAGGTTATCGCTGCACGATTGAGAAGAGAGGGTTTTACCGTTTTAATTGTCGCTTCCACAGGCATCGCAGCCCGGCAACTTCCGGGCGGTTTAAACTGCCCCTAAATGAGCGTGTTGTAGATAACACCGATTATACTTATTGAGGAAAAAAAAATTTAATGAGAAAAAATTTGGGCAGGTTGGCGCACCAAAAGTGCCAAATAACTTATTTTCGCTCCAACGAAAAACATCCTCGGGCGTCCTCCAAATCGAACACACGCCCTTTCGCCCACCCCCCCCCCCCTACCCCCCGAGTAGACAAGATATTATGCTGAAAAGATAAAAGTTTTCCCCAATACGCCCGAACGTCGACACTCCTAGACGCTCCGTCAAGAGCATTGCATTCAAAACTTCAAACAAGGGTTGGCGTCATTAGGCACACCTTCAACTACATTCATACGAAAAAAAACGCCACATGGTACTTTCTCGGAAAGCCCCAGAAACCCAACAGATCAGCAGCTTCGCGAACCCAATGATGGATCCCAACAGGCAACTCTGACAAGACCTGTGCCACAGGTGAAGGAAGACAAAGGAGATAAACAAAAGCAGGGCCTGCTCCTCCCCAATTGATATCGCGAACGAACCGCCAGGTTGCAGCGTGTTTCCGCGCAGGCTGCCTTGAGAGTAACAACCTTCTAGATTGGAAACCTACGTAAACGACCTCAAGCTCAGCACCAGCAGTCATCCTTTCGGGTACGTTGCCGACACCGCAACATAATAGAAGTGTTCCGCCTTAGGTTAGGGTAAGTGTTGTCCTGTCATCCTCAGAGTTTGAAGCACCCGACGGGTTTTCTTCACCCCACCCGCCTGTTTGGGTTTCTGAAGTTGAATTAGTCTACTCTCCTTTGAAGAGCCCCTGGTGTTGTGGGGTTGCTGTACTGAAGAAGACCCCGCGGTCGGGTTAGCAGCACGACGAGATTTCGCAGGTCGCGCCGTCTTCTCGGTCGCGGTTGCAGGGGCAGCCGCGTTCTCCTTGTCGACGTCGTCGTCCTTCGTCGAGTGTTTCTCCCCCTGCACTCCCGGCACTCCGTCCGCATGGCCACTCCCGTTGTTGTCACGGGGAGGGACATCATCAGTAGTGTCCTCGACCTCCGAGACATCAGACGCCTGTGTTTCCGGCACAACCGAGAGTTGTCCGGCGCGTATCTCGTCTGCGTTGGAGTGTTCTTCCTCAGCCCAGTCGGAGGTAACAACGAAGACCTCGTGGCTGGCGGGTGTCACAACGCGGACTGGGTGCAGTCGGCGGGAGCCCCTCGTAGCCTGAATAGTCTTCTTCATCTGGACCCTAATGGGGCAGCCAAGATTGCCGCCATCCTGAGCAATGCCATTCGCCCCTACTTTCCACACGCCAGTCATCCGGTCATAGCTAGACACGTCTTGCGGCACACAGGAACTAAACACTACTGGGTAGCGGCAGTCTTCATCCGGCGCGCATTTCGCGTAGTACACCGGACACGTGGGGTCGACCCACAGGTAGAGAGCACTAGTCTGCGAACCCAAGAACTCCTTCTCGGGAAGACAGGTAGCTTGCAACCCCTCGTGGTTGAGGGCACGGATGAGACGAACATACCCTGCGGCGTCTGCGTCCGGGTACAGGGATTCGACCGCTTCCTCTTTCGTGTCGTACACAACCATCTGCCCCCAAACCAGCCGGGTCTTCTCGTGGGGTCCGTAGCTTTCTGTTGAGGAGATGCTCAACACCCCCTCGTCGTCGTCATCTTTCTGGTTAATCGGTGTACAGCACCGAGGGCAG
>CACKRE030003550.1:0-20420 GCA_902602495.3 Ectocarpus sp. CCAP 1310/34
CGAAGGTACTGGGTAGAGAGAGATCGGAACGGTTTTTAATGTGAAGAAAACAACAACAACAACAACAACAACACTCCACCCACGATCCCTCTAAACAGCTTTTTTTTTCGAAACAAAACACAAAGCGTACCCCTAACGGGCCCCACTTAAAAAAAAAATATATATTATTATTGTTATCAGTTAGTTCATGCATGCTACATCATTTGTGTTTGACAAGGGAGGAATGAGAGGTTGCGCGTGTGGGGATACTCCCTGTGTCCGTGTTGTTCCCAGATGTTGTCGCATCAAGTGGCAGCATGTGTCATGGACAGGTAGACGTGGAAGGACGGCGACAGGTGAACGGCAGCAGTAGTATGTTGTGCATGGTGGCATGTTGGGCTTGAACAGAGACGCAGTCCATCTTCGACCACCCACAGAGGGGTTTGTTCGTACCTGTAGGGATTTTTCGAAGTCGTGGGTCAGCCAAGAGCAGCAGCAAGGAGCAGACGCAGTGCAGTACTCTACAGCTTTACAGTCCGTCCTCCTCAAGTCCTATCGGAGATGATTCGTTACTATTTTCATACAGAGAACGCGGAAGTAGCCTCTCGAGCGTTCTCGGCCCAAATCATTTTCTGGGATATTTCTCTGGCTTCTCTTCCGATGATGTGGCAAAACATGATAAAAGAAAAAAAACTGGAGGTCTGAGCAGCTGGTCTGAAGGTCTGCTCTGTAGTGGTTATGATTCACATGGACTCCGCTGGCAACGACGGGCTCTCCAGTGGCTTCCCGGCAACCTTCCACCTCCTGATCGTCAAGCGGCGCGCATCGAGATCGAGCCAAGATCCAACAGAACATCTCATACAACAACCGTGGCAAAACCCTTGTGGTACAACAGCCTGAAGTCGGTGGGTGGTGTTGTAGCAGAGGGGCTGGCGAAGGAGTGCGTGTTCGGGAAGAATTCAACCGACGGAGGCGGAACGAAAGGTAGATGGGGCTGATGAAATGCGGGTAGACACAGACCATTCCTGACGTTCAGGCCGTTGCAGCAACGGATTCGT
This sequence comes from Ectocarpus sp. CCAP 1310/34, assembly GCA_902602495.3. Classification (NCBI taxonomy): domain Eukaryota; class Phaeophyceae; order Ectocarpales; family Ectocarpaceae; genus Ectocarpus; species Ectocarpus sp. CCAP 1310/34. Next base: position 1,038 of record CACKRE030003550.1, read on the forward strand.
GTGTAGATGTAGAACCCGGGGTCAGGTGTGAAAAGTTGTTTCTCACGTCGTGAATGCCTCAAGCGCCTCTTTGCTCGTTGGAATGCGTTTGTATTTTTTTTCTGGTGTCTAAGTTCGGGTGACCTGTCCCCAGATGACCTGTCCCCAGAAGGCCTTCAAGTATAGACTATATGTGTATCGAATCAAATGTGTGCCGTTTGCCCACACGGTTGCGTTGTTCGTGCTGCTCATCCGTACCAGCAGGGACGGACAATTTGAGTCGTAGTGACGTTGAGCAACAAATGTGGCGGCCTACTCGGCTCAGCAAAAGGTCTTGCCCAGCCTTCCTTGCGAAAACCTTCCGTTCATCGCTCCCCCGACAATGATGTGTGTTGTCTCGCTTGTTTCGGTAGTGTACGGCATTCTCTCGCGTTTGTTCATCGTGATTTGTTACCGCTGCCGTATGTACTCCTGCTCCACTGCTGTGAGTACCTGCACGACGATATTTGTTGTTTTTGTTGTTGTTGCTGTTGTTGTTGTTGTTGTTGTTGTTGTTGTTGTTGTTGTTGTTGCCGTGTTGCTGTTGCTGCTGCTGCTGTTGCTGCTGTCTTCGCCTAAAAACCGCTGCGGTCTCCACTCAGTACCTTCGAATGTCCGCACTGGTCCATGTAACTGACGCGGACGCCTTCCGTGGTCACAAGTCAACTACCCTAGAAGGGGCTACACCTTTCAACAAAAAAAATGGGCCCCAGAGGAGTCCTCCAATGCGCGATGTGTTTTATTTTATCCTGGCGAAAAAGGAAATTGACCGGGAAACAGACGATCGACCCCGGATCAAACAGCATGGAAAGAACGAAAGACACTAAGAGAAAAAGAACAAGAGAAAAAGGGAAGCAAAAAAGACAGAAGACATGTACAGCAGTAGACAGGTCCCCTCCAACGCTCCAGTCCAGCGGAACAACGAAATAGGTAACTGCTAACGCGACACCAAAGAGATGAGTGACTTACGACAACAACGTTACTTCGGGGTCACTGCGAGGGGTGTGTGTGTGTTTGCTCCTGTCCTAGATAGTCATGCATGCCATAGTCGTTAGACCATCGACCTCGCATCCCTACAGAGCCAGGACGGAGCACGCCGGGTTCTCCCTGGATCAGACTCTCACACCACCAAGCACGATGCGCCGTGAGGTATTCGGCGAGTCGCATGGAGGGTGCGCTGCATCCTGCTAAAGATTTTCGGCATCTTGTACGTATTTCCTTGCGTACGGATGTCAGCGGTGAATTACTTGATTTGTTTTCTGGTGCTTTCACTTGCCGAGACAAATATATGCGCTGTGTAGCTGCATCGAGGGTGCTTGGTCAATTCAACACAATGTAGTGGAATAATCCCCTTTGCGCGGTGTGAGGGTTCTCGACCCCGCACAACATTATCTACTCGACCACCAAAAGAGTGTTGTTTCCGCGAGAAACAAAACCAAAGGCAAAAAAAATGCAGAATCCAAGTTGCCGAGCTCACGAAGTGATCGGCTTGTTTAACAACTCGTCGACAAGCGACGAAATCCCAACCTCGATGGCAAATACCGGGGGGGGGTTGGGTCACTGCGAGGGGGGGGGGATTGACTACACGACGGGAAAAATGTTGACGCGTTTATTGACGCGTATTTTGACGCGCAACACGCCCGGAGGCTGTAACAGACGAAGACACCTCAACCATAAGGCCGCACCGGGGAGACTCTTCCGTGACAACACGCACGTGCATGCAGTCAATTGACGAGCTTAGGCGTGTATTTGGACGCACACTGCTCCTGGGTGACCGTTCTGGGTTTCCCGGGCTTTTGCCTTATATAAGAAGTTGGGATGGCCTTGTTGTTTACAGGATTTTGTTCATGCGTTTGGGGGGGGGCGGGGCGGGGCGCACTTCGTACCCCCCCCCTCCCCAAACAAATTCACCAGTATATAAAACTCGTCCACCCTTGATTTACACCGTAAAAAGGGATCCCAGGTATGATAAAGCCGCGATGGGAGCTGGGTGCGCTACTCACCGTTGCTTGCTTCAGCAGCGCGCAGCAGGGTACTACTTCATCCGGTAAGCGCTTCTCGGTAAAAATGACGCCAGGGCCTTTGAGTCCCCCTGGTGTTGCGGGAGGATTGCGTTGTGTATGCTCACCTTCCTATTTGGTTGTCGTCTGATTTCGGCCAAGGACGCTATCCAGCTGAAGTTGTCAATTTCTTATTCTTGCTTCTACAACGATTGCCCTCGTGGACGTGGCGATTCTCTGGGAATTTTCCCTGTTGCATCGGCAAAACAATAACTACCCTTCGTAGGTTTATTACAGTAGTAGGACACGAAAGCATATAATCCGGAATCAAATGGGGAACCCGGCCACAGCACCCCTAACTGTGTTCGTTATTGGCTATATATACAAAGGACGAAGATGTACGGGATCGTGGAGAACTATCAACCCTCCTGATGACCCACAACGGTGATATTGAGCGGAAAGTTCACTCCCCGATCTGATGCGGTAGTGGCATCCACCTTTGTACGAGGAAACCCCCGAGCTTATCAGCGCCTCTAGGTCTCCACTTTGCGTTATGACCGGTCGCTTCTTGCGGCTCGTGGTCGTTTGCTCTTCTCGCTCGAGCTGGACATTACAGTCATGCAGGAGGCGGGAACGCAGCTGACCCTGCCGAGTGATTCTTCCACAATAACCACCCGACCATAAAGTAAATACTTCGTGTTGCAATATCGAATCCTCAAGGTACCGTCCACGCATTCATTCGAAAAAGCGCCAAGTATTATCGTCGCAGAGGCCCCCGTTCACGACCGACTCCGCAAGGTTCTTGTGGTAACAGCCACCGCTCGATGGGGCCCCGTCGTTCCTATGCCTTCAGCCGATCCGCCATTCGTTGTCCACCTCGTTTTGGGGTTCTTGGTGAACCTTACACACCGGAACTGGTCATATGTTCTTAAGGCTATTAGAAGGCTGCAACGAAAATCGAACAATGCCACAATTTGTTTCGACGAACAAAAGAAGTACAGAGGACGACCGACAATAAAAACTGCATTTATTCCGCGGTAGTGTTCGCGAGTAAGCACGAGGAAGGCACGGTGAGGGAAGTGTAGGAAGAGGTGGGATACGGTGGCCGGGAAGAAATGGCGTGGGCTGGAGGAAATCAAGCAGAGACAGTGTCCCTGGCACAGCTCGGGAGTTCCAAGAACCACGCATTGATTCGTGAACCATTGAGAGCGCCAAGAACGGTGGCGTTATCAATACTCACTCTTGGGCAAAGGCAGTCGTCTTGGACGGGGTGAATATCCAACTTCGGAATGACCGAGACCAAAAACACGCGAGAAAAACCCGCACATCCCAGCCTACCTCAACGTGTGGCCGACAACAACAACTCTGCGATGCTACGTTTCCTTGAACTACTGTTGTGCAGATTGCAGCGACTCCTGGATTAGTGATGGAATGTGCGACTCATGTAAGTAGCTTCCTCGATATGTGCACCACTGAGGATGGCGTCAGATGGGCAAACGGTGTGCAGCTTTTTGTGGTTGTGTTACCGGTATGGCTTAAGCAGCGTCCGGCGTGTACGCAGGGATACCCTTGGCCATTGGTACGTCCGATCGATTCAGCCGTTGGTGCCAGCAAAGCGTTGAGGATGGTCGGTGCGGAAGCCGTTGGACGGCGAACGGGGCATGCTTGGAGCCAGTTCTTTCCTAGAATGAGAATTTGGCCGCGGAGTGGTTGAAACAGTATATGCTGCGTCGTTTCTGAACGACTTTCGCTGCGTCATGGATGTCGAAGTGTGGCGATTTTACTTCGTCCAAGGAACTGGTCTACTTGCGGAACGCATACCGTGCGGTGAGCACACGAGAAGGCATCCCCAGTGCTTTTCATGGTGCCGTACCACGTCTCGTTGTATGGAAGTCGGTCGTCTGACACCATCGAACTAACACTTGTCGCGATGTTCCCCTGCATGACACAATGTGTCAACCTACGATGAGCTAGAGGCTACCCAAATCTTTCGGGGCAAGAAATGCTCCCGAAGTCAACCGTAGCAACTGGAGACGGATGCCCCATTGGTTCTCTTGTGTTTCGTTTCGGTCTGTCTCCTATCGCCCGTTGCGGTTCTTACACCCCGATCGGAAACGTCGATCCAGCGATAGTGGAACCCCATGGAAACGCCTGTTTTACAGCGCATGGGAAGTCTTTTGTGGCTGAGGTGCAAACCAATGCTGCCTGCGACATAGTATTGACGCCCCGTGTGGGTTTAGTGGAGAGGGCAACGTCTCCTCCTTCTGAGGCGCTGAATCGTGTTGTTGTTCCGTTCTTGCTTTCCACTTTCGCAGCGAACAACAACTCCAACTGCGACTATGATGGCGGCGACTGTGAGTAACGACTGGCGAGAGCTGGGCCATGATGAGCATGGTCTGAACACGGGTCTTCTCCGAGAGCGAGCCACTTCCTTAGTTGGTCTGCCGTACTGGTTGGTCGCAGGGTTGCAAATAGATGAGGTTAAGCAGTTTGTTGGATGGCCTTCTCCGTATTCCGTTGCATACTTTTTCTATCCATCAAGTAGAAACATCCACACACTTTCTCAAATAGCTGCTGCGTATATCAACGTGAGGCCGCTTAAATTTGTTTTGAGTTTACGAACTCTTGGACTTCCAACCACTCTGCGTGTCGGCTTCTGTCCCTTGCTTCCCTTCAGTGCCTCGAAGAATCCGAATCAAATTTATCTACCGCGATCTCTGGACCAAAAAGCCGTTTCTGAATGCTGGAAGTTGGTGATATACTCCAGGTGAAACGTTCCAGCTTTAAAACGTCATTGAGCACTAATTTTGTGGCACGCTGTCCCCGGCCTCTTGTTCCTCACGATTTCCTGAAACTTGAGGCTGCTCATGCGACTGCTTCGACGACACCTACGAGTGCGGTTCTGTCACTGCCTTCACCTGCATCGATCCTTCATCGTCCTGTACCTGTAAGCCGGTTGAAACGCGCACCCGATCCAAGAAAACCGTTGTGAAGTGTTAGATACTTGTAATAGGATGCGGTGATAGCTGTTGGGTAGGCCCACGCATTGTCTTCCTATGCTTCAACACTCTCGCGCTCAAAAGACAGATCTGAGATGGATGAGAGCTAGCATCAAACAGAAAGAGTACTACCGTGTCCACACGCGCATGTGAAGGTGGATACTTGACAATGGTATTTCTTCGGGCGGTTCGTCTCGACACTCTCTGTCAGGATTTCACCCACGAGTACGCTGCTAGAATAATGCTTGTTTGTTCGATTCGCAATGCTGTTTATTGGTAGCAGAGAGCAACCTACGCAGATGCAGATATGGGCAGTGCTTGGTTTTCTTTACGATGGAACGCGTATTTTGTGTGAAATTCCCGCGGCATCATTTTCCCCTTGTCCCGCGTTCCCTTGCACTGATGTGTTTGTTTGAGTGCATCCAACAATCCCCGTTCCCCGGACAAACCTTGCTTGACCATCCACACAACTGTTCTCAGATCACCATTACTACGACGACGACGGAGAAGAATGGGCCGCCTTTACCCCTAGTCCTTTCTACACCGTCACCTTAAGCCCAACGGCCTACCCCCAGTACCACTTTGATGACGACTCCTACGACAGCCCGACCTACTATGACGGCTTCCTCGATGACGACGACACCGACTTCACTCCGAGTCCTGCCGTCTACGTTCATTCCTCTGACACGGATCACGACGGTGACTCCTTTGACAGTCCAACCTACTCTGACGGCTTCCTCAATGACGACGACGAAGACGAAGCCGACAACGACAAGGCCACCTCTGATGATGGTAAAGTGCATTCAGAATGCGATTGCCCGTTCAGCGCTTGATTGAGTAGAACTTGTCTTGGCATCTAACTCCACACAAACTGCTACGTAGTTTACCGCGTTCGAAATGTTCCCGAAGGGAGGGGGTGAACCGGGGAAAACTGCGCCCCGGAGGAATACGTGAGAGAAATCAAATCATCGGACCGATACTAGAGAAACCCATGTATTCGCGTATTGTGGCCTGTGATATAGAAACTCCCATGAAATGCAGAGATCTCACGTCATATTCCCGCCTTCGCGGCGGTCGACCTCTGACATTCATCAAATATCACGTCCAATCGAGGGAGATGGAGTCAATTTGTTCGTATGTGTTGTGATTCTTCTGGACGGCAATGCGATTGGTCCTCACCGTTCGAGACATGTTTGGTGGGCGCATCAGCCGGGGTCACACAGGAGGAAAGCCGCACACACTCGAACTGAATTTTTTTCCGCGATTTCTTCTGCTGTGCGTGCTTTAATTATATCGCGATCAACCTTGAGTAAATTGTTCCGCTCGTCCATCATGCCGTCGAAGCTCTTTCCGCATAAACTCGACTACTCATGCGTTCCCTATCTTCCGCATCTATTGGGCAAAGTCGAAAGTGGTAACAATGTCGGTTCGTGTGACGTCGCCGAGATTCGATCATTGCGTTCAAACGCCGAAACCTTTCAATATTGCATCGTCGCATCCGCGCGTGTGTCCACTTGCAATCGTTCCCCACCTTCGCGTGCCCAATCGCAACCTTGATCACCGGCGAAACTCGTTCAATGGCGGGACCTACCCTGTCATCCGTGACGCCATTAATGCTGATGTTAGGCGATGATGAAGGTAAGCTTCCCTTTCCATCCTCCGAGCGCGGGAGCGACGCTTGACAATGCTGTACTTGTATTTCGTTCTCGGCAAGCAAATGTTTGGCCTCCACTACAATTCTCTTGAGGTTTTCAGCCTGGTTCCTTTCTCCTGCAATCTCTTGTGGTTTCCGTTGCTCGCTGGGGATAGCCGGGCTACTACTTACAGAAGCGACCCAACTTCAATGAACACCCCGATGGCCGTTTCTCTTCATCATGCAACGCACCGACTTGGGTGACAGAAGTGCACGTTGTCGGGGAACACCGAACAAAATAGTTAGCGGGTTGTTTCGCTTTCGATGAAAAAAGCTAACAGAATGCACGTTTCGCTCCTGAGGGCGACGGGAAGGGCGCACCTTTGTTGTTTACCTTTCCATTTATTCTGGACGTCGGTCCTTCCAAATTTCGGTACAGTTCTGAACGCACCAGGCAGGGTTGAACAAGAAGGAGGCCACGTACGGAGTTGTTCGTTCCTTCCTTCTACGGTGCTCGCCTTCGTGTTGATCGCGATAGAAATTAAGCCGTTGCTTCCCTTGTCAGCCGTGCAGTAAATTTTTATTTGGAAAGGTTATGCGTATCAAACCCCACGTCGTGTGACAGCACCGAGGTTCAAACCCACACCAAAGGAAAGAAGAGAGCGAGATTGCCTGCTGAACTTGCAATTTTGTATGACCAACCTTTTTCCAGGAAATTGTGTGTTGCTATCGCTGGGTTTTTCCTGCTGTGCTGTTCCCTAGAGAATCAGCCTTGAGGGGATGTGTGCTTGTTTGCTACGCCGTTGCTGCCTGTGGAACACCGGACGAACAATGCATTCTGTGTCAAACGCGTTACGAAGCGAGGTGATACCCAGCCACATCTAGGCACGGCACTTAGACTCTTCCACTGCCAATGGCCCCTCTCTCCCCTCTTACCATGTTAAAACCAAGAACACCACCCACCCTTGGTCGTGTATCCTTTGCATCACGACCGTGCAGCTCCAGTGGGCGCTATCGTCGGTGGAGCAGTCGGGGGAACGGCTTTTTTGGCGGCTGCCGCCGTATTGGGGTACTTGTTCTTCACGGGTCGCCTGAAGTGCTCCAAGTGCAGCAGCTCCTCAGACCCTCCAGCAGCTCCTACCCCTGCTGGTGACGGTTCTACCCGAGCGGCGACCAAGGCATACCCTGCGCCTGTGGCTGCTGGTGGTGGTGTTCCTGGTGGTCCGCATACTGATCTTCCTCCTCCTCCTCCTGCCGTTTTAGCCCCTGCTGGTGACCGCTCAGCCCAATCGGCGACTGCGACATTTCCTGAGCCCATGGCCTCTGCTGCTACTGCTCCTGCCGCTCCCGCTAGTGATCTTCCTCCTCCTCCTGCATATGGTAGTTATGATCACGACGCGACGACTACTGCGGCCCCTCCGCCACCTTATGGTCATCCGGTCAACCAGTATCCCCAACCAAAATGAATTTCGCCCGGGTTTCTCTACGGGATTACACCAAAGATGTCCTTTCATTTGGCTTGGCAGGCCGCTGACAGCAGGGGGAGGGGTGGATTGACAACGGAGCGGGTCGCTAGTGGGCAGGCTCTGGTTGGCCAGCAGAGGTATTCCATACTCTCTGGGGTGTATGTATGTTTGAAGTGTGTCGTCTACGACGGGTGTGGAAACTGCAAATACAGTTTTTGGATCCTGGTCGGATACACAATGTAAGTAGACTGAGCACCTTTTGGCCTACCTGTCAGCCTGTGTCCTACATGGTAATCGTTCCGGCTTTCCGGGCCGAGCAAGTCAGTTTTATGTCAATGTTGCCCTGTTCTTGTGATATTTTTCCTTTCGTGTTCGCCTCCTTTTCACGAGGAGTTAGGGTCGTGGCGCCGAGCATACATACATGCGTGGGTCGAAGTGCTCCCATCTTTGGTCAAAACCCGATCTTCGGTCCGCGCTCTTGTGGTGTTTTCAGAAACCGTTTTTTTCTCCCTTCACCAGGCACGGGCTAAGTGCAGTTCTTGGCTCATAGGTGCAATATTTTCCAGGTTTGTTTATTGTCCTGTGTTTTATTTTTCTCGGTCGCGGCGCGTGTGCACTTGTTGCACATCAAGACCCATGGTTAGTTTCACGAGAAAAGAGAGGTACGTCTGCTGAGACTGGATAATCTACACAAAGAGACAGCCCATGATGTGTTCACAATTATCTCCTGGACTGCGATCGACGTGCACAGTTGAATCTGCATCGTGTCTTCAAAGGTATCGAACTGAGTGTCCAGGGCGTTCTCTGTACACACCCGGCTTTTGCGTTTCCGCTGTCTGTGTAGTGCATCTAGAGCCTTTTTTTTGCGTACGCCCTGAGAGTGTCAGACATTCTATTGTGAGTCCCTGCCCTACCCGTGGAGAGACAGGGCTTGGAGAAGGGAGCGGTCACCCAAGAATAGGGTCGGTTACCCCGTAGAAGACCACCCTGTGTACTGTATTTGGAAGCATTCCGTCGACATTTCAAGTAACATCGACCATGGACTACAGCATAGTCTACCCATACAAGTACGGTATGACTTAAGAATCTATCGGCGTCTGTATCCAGCTGGAAAAGGAGGAACTCTTCTTCTTAGACGACTTGCCAGTACACCCCTACATGTAGTCTATTTCATATTCTGCAGTTCTGAGTTTCGCCGTTCTTGAGCAGAACTGCGAACGTGCCAATTATGGCGTCTTTCGAGTGGCGTGAAGTTTTTTGCATTTCTCACTCATGCCTCCAGAGCTTCGCCCAGAAGAACGAAGAGCAAGTGGGTGCCCAACAGAACTGGTCCACCGAACGACGTCAAATGAATTGCAGCCTGCGAGAATGTTTATCGCTCAGTATTTCCAACGAAACACTTACGAAGAGGACAACAGTATCACATCCTTCCACAGCATGAGTGAATACATCGCTTCAATTCGAGCCTATCCAGCTCCACGGGACCTCGTGACATGACGCCGACGCCGCTCGCTGTCTCCTTTGCTCCGATCAAGTACCAGTAGAGACGAGAGAGAACCGCCGGTGCACGTCGAGCACCCTAGGATGTCGAAGAAGAAAGTGACTCGATTGAAATCGTCTTCACCAACGTACTATGCAACAATGAGCACGCGCAATTCCCACCGCGACGCGGACAGACTAAGGGTTCCACGGAATATTACGACAGAAACCTTCCGGAAGTATTCCGGGTTCAGCAAAATATCCAAAGAACACCAGAAGATACCTACGCGTCCGATCAAGGGTATAACAAGTGTCGTTTCATCCTTGAATTTGAATATAAAATGTTGGACTTGGTGCGCATATGCATATGCATACCTGGAATGCAATGAGAAGTCCGCTCGCAGATAGTAGAAATAAACTTGGTTAGAGATACCATGTTAAGGAACGGACACTGGGTTACGCACTGCAGTGATGGCGCGACCGTTTGTACGCGTGAAGTGTACATCGAAAATTCAGAATTAGCTGCAGCGGAATAGGCCTTGCTACATACAGCTACGAGAGCTTACGCTGATCAGCCTCCTTTTTACGACAGCGACAACGATCACCCGTGTCATCTCCGTGAAGACTACCCTTGTTTGCGACAGCAGCCACAAATCAACGTAGCGGTTTCGTCGTGCAAGTCTGGCGTCAGTCAGACCGGACATGGCTGGCTGCGTGCCGGCGGTCTCAGGTATGTTAGCAAGCAGAAGACCATCGCAATCGCAAGACGTGCGCCACGGGCGCCGGGACAAACAATCAAGGACTTAACAGCATACACAGCAGGGGTGATGCGCACCGACGAGGACACCTACGGTTTCCCTCCTGCAGCGATTTGGGAGCGCCGACAACATGCCTCACGAACGATAGCAACATACGGAATTAAATCTAGACTATAGAAAGTCTGCAGCGGTCCGAACCCCGAATGGACCTCAGCCTCGATCCTTGCTGAGGGTAAGAACTCGTCGTGATTTTCGTTCGGTGAACAGAGAATCATTACTTCCATCGGAACGTCTCGCTTTCGACTAAGCAGAAACCCCCAGCAGCTCATATACACATTCTTAGCACGGGATGCACGCACATGATTCCGAAAAAGAATCGGTTCGAGACCACTCGAGTGTCCCATGTCGTCAAGGAGGAAAGAACGAACGGCCAACGGAACGACCGCGGTTGGACTTGTCGGGAAACAAGTCAGCTGTTTCGCCGTGGCATTGCCTCGATGTCGCCAAGATTTTGCTGCCCGATACTCCCGAAATTTAGCGAAGTTTCGCGGGCGCTTGGTGGACTGAAGGAAGGAGTGTGGCTACACCTGTTTCGGGCCATAGAAATGCCGTTGTCAATGCCACTAAACAATTGCAGGCAGACTCAGCGATAGATCCACGACCCCGAAGGAGCCCATCAGCGCCTGTTCCAAAGGCAAGATCGGACTTCTCCACGATAGCAACAATGATCGCCAGAATATTTGCCCACAGACCACTAAACACAGACTATCGTGCAAAAAAAAGAAGGCTTCACCCGAGACTCCTAGGGCAAACCCACACCCCTCCCTCACCTAGTAGTAGCTTCCGGCGGACAACTTCTGCTTCTCGACGCCGATATCTCCTCCCGCTCGCTTCTGACCCGAAAGCTGCTTCTGCCCACACCCTCCCTCTCCTTTCTTCCGCCCACCAACCCGGTCCCGACCTGACCGTTCTCCTTGTCCTTCCCCGCTGCGGCGCCGCCCACAAAGGTTTCATAGGTCCTTCGGGCACGGCTGGGTGTCTTGCACGACCCGTCCTGGCGGCGGTGGTGATCGACGATTTTGATAGGGCGGTGTACACGGGGGTGGGATTGCACAAGAAGGCAACAAAATCAAGAACAATGATGAGTGGAAGACGGACAGCAGTGGTGACTGTTGGGATTTGTATGCAAGAACTGACTCTATTCTACTGCATGGGTTTTGTGCAGTATTGTGAAGGCGTGTCTCCAAGTCTGTAACCGTCAGGTGAAGACAGCTTGGGCGCCTGTGTTTTGGATCTAATGATCACTCTGTGTTGTATCTACCCAAACTGCGCCACCACTGCCAACTACACAACAAACAGCAACTACAATTCTGTTGTCAGGTCATGAGCCTAGCGTTTGGTAGGTAATTCACATCGAGTCACACCCCAGCAGCAGCATGGCGTCCGCCACGAACTACCTGAAACAAGGATACGTCCCGTTTAGCGGGAAGCCGGAAGATTTCCACGGCTGGAGTGGCCTGTTCTACTCCATCATGGATGAGCAAGGATTAGGCGACATCATGGCTGGGACGGAGACCGCCCCGGCATCGGCGGCCAGCAGCGCGGATTCGGATCGTGCTGCGTTCGACAGGACGACGCTGGAATTCAAACGTAAGAACGGCAAACTGTACACACGGTTAAACTTTGCTACGTCCGACTGCGCCGATGGATTCTCGAGCACTGCTTCCCAAGTCGTTCGAGCCTTCGGCCCCGCTCGCGTTGGTGAGCATGGGGACGGACGTGCGGCATACGTTGCCCTAGAAGCGAAGTACCGCCAGAAGGGCACCTATCGGATGCATGAACTGCAGCGAGAGTTAGGATCACTTGCGGTCACTGCCGAGGACGATTACGACCCGGCGCGTGCAATCCAAGACTTGCGTCGTATCAGTTCCGAACTCGAGTCACTTGGAGACAAGGTCGTACCAGCCCGCCAGACGCATATCTTGTTGAACGCGCTTCCTGACCAGCACTACGCCCAACTTAAGGCCGCGCTGGTGTGCGGACAAGCCGATGGCTCGGAGTTGGATCTTGACTTCGAAAATGTCGCGCACCGAGCGACCGCGTACCATACACTGCAGATCAGGGGGAAGGTTTCTGCCCACGGCCGTGCCCACAACACGGTCGTGCACGGGGGTGCACGTAGTTTCCGTAAGCAAGGCGGACGTGGCGGACGCGGCGGACGCAACCGCCAAGGCAATGGCAGCCAACCGACCGGAGACAACGGCAGCAGCGGCTCCTCCGCCGGAAATTCCAGAGGCGATAGCCCTGGAGGCGCGCAAGATGTGCGCGGGCGAGGCCGCGGCAACAAGTCCAATAAAGGCGGAAACAAAAGTCACCAAAAGGGCCGAGACCGTCAGGGACGCTGCAAGTACTGCCACAACTCTACAGAGCACGGATGGGACGGCTGCCCCCTTCGCCTGGAGAACGTGCGAGAGGATAACGCCCAACAGGCGAATGCCGCCGCGCCGGAACCGTCCACGCAGGCATGGTTCACCCGAGTCGAGGAATCCAGCGGTGAGCCGGAGGACTTTTCCATCTCGTTTGGAGAACCGCAGGCACTGGAGATGCCTGCCGCGGCGCTGCCGGAGAAGCGCGCCGCCGTGGGCGTGCAGGAAGGTCTTGTCATCTACGATCCGCAGGCACTGGAAATGCCTGCCGCGGCGCTGCCGGAGGAGCGCGCTGCTGCTGAGGAGGAGGTGCCGGAGGCGCCTGTTGCGGCGCTGCCAGAGGAGTGCGCTGCTGATGATGCGCAGGTGCTGGATGCGCCTGCTGTGGCGCTGCCCGATGAGCGCGCTGCTGCTGAGAAGCAGGTGGCGGAGGCGCCTGCCGCGGCGCTGCCAGAGGAGCGCGCTGCCGACGATGAGCAAGTGCTGGATACCCCTGCTGTGCCGCTGCCCGAGGAGCGTGCTGCTGATGCTGCTAGTGACGTTCAGGTGCAGAACCCGCTTGCTGATGCAACAGATATAGTTGCCTACACCAGTGTGTACCAGGTTAAGGACGAGTCCGCCAGGAGCACCATTATGTTCGTAGACACAGCAGCGTCTAGCCACATGGTTAGCGCGGATTCCTACGCATCTCGCCACGTGACCGAGAAGTCGGACTGCAACGTGAGGATCAAAGGTTCGTGTGGAACGTCGAGCGCGGCTCAGAAAGGTATCCTGCGTTTCGGCATCTCAAACGACCGGAACCAACTCGTCCCGGTGGAGCTACAAGTACTACTGGTTGACAACCTAGGAGCGAACATCCTCTCGGTCGGAGCCCTGAAGGAAAGGGGGGTGATGTGCGATCTTCTGTCTACTCCTCCAGCACTCCGTAGCAGCGATCAGGCCTTCCCCATCTCCACGGAGATTTCGCGGATGTACAGCGTGAACATTGTCCTCGACGACATGAGGATGGACGGGACCGCGATGCTGCTCAAGACGAAGGTGAATGCACACATGTGGCACCGGAGGATGGGCCACTGTAATCCGCGCGCCCTCCAGCAGCTGGCGAGGAAGGAGCATTCTGGGGTTAAATTTGACCAAAACATCGAGTCTGGCGACTGCGAGGTATGTGCTGTCGGCAACAGCAAGAAGTCTAGTCACCCACCGGCTAACCGACCTCGCGCCGGCACTCGTCTTGCGCTCTTGCACGTAGACACCTGGTCGCACTCCGTAAAATCTCTCGGTGGACACAAGGGTGCGGTGATGTTCACGTGTGACAATACCCGCATGAGGTTTGGTTTTCCCATCAAGAGCAAAGATGCAGCTGCTGAGGCGCTGGAAACTGTTGTCAAGGAGGAAGCCGACCCGGAAGGACTGTGTATCACCACGCTACACTGCGACGGAGGGGGCGAGTTCAAGGGAAGGTTCGCGGCGCTGGCAGCATCACTTGGAATCAAAATCGAGACCAACGCCCCGTACATGCCTCAAGGCAACGCCGTCGCCGAGCGTGGCTTTGGCACGGTCGCAGCCATAACGCGGCGCCTTCTTCTTGGGGCACCTCATCTACCGGAGAGTCTGTGGGCCGAAGCGTTCCAATACGCGATCTATATACTGAATCGCACGCCTACGGACGTCTTGGGCGGCAAGGCACCACTTGAGGTATGGGAGAACAAACCGCTTGGCAGCTTGCACCACATCCGCGAATTCGGTTCGGTATGCTTTAAGCACGTGGAAGCGGGGGACAGGCCCAACAAACTGGCTGCCAGGGCTGAGAAGATGTTTCTGGTCGGTGTCAACCCTAAAAGCCGGTCGTGGAGGCTATGGTCCCCTCGTGACAAGTTTAAGATCACCAACTCCGCCGAAGTTTCTATTCGCGAGAAAGCCCCGCGCGACGTGGTTCCCCCCAAGGCAGGGCATGATCCGCTGCCAGAGACTCCAATGATTTACCATCCCGGTCCGGAAGAGTCTGATGACGACGTCGACAGTGTGGTGGAGCCACAAGACGAGCAGAAGGATAACGAGCCGGAGCCCACGCCTCAGGCGCAAGAGCCGGGCCCCCGTCGCAGCACCAGGAACCCCAAGCCGACTGAACGTCTGAACCTGTTTACCTTTGCCACGGAGGAGGAGGCCTTCGAGCAAGTGGAACGCTCCCTGCTCACCGGAAGCTCGCTTGGCAACAACGGGACTGGCAACCCTGGCGAAGTGGGCTACAGGGCTCCCGACCCTTCGAGCTACGACGAAGCGATCCGTGGGCAGGATGCTCTAGACTGGCAAGAGTCCATGCGGAACGAAAACCAGTCGCTTGTCGACCTTGATGTGTACGACTGGGTCGAGCCGCCGACGAGTGCCCAGGACCAGCCGATCCCGTCAAGGTACCTTTATAAGCGGAAGTACAAGAATGGCGAGCTTGCTCGACTGAAGAGCCGCGTTGTGGTCCAAGGCTTTCACCAAGCAGACACGGGCGAGGATAAAGCGGCGCCTGTGGCGTCCATGGAATCCGTCCACCTGCTGATTGCTATCGCAGCCAAGAATGGTTTTGGCCTGAAGCAAGCCGATATCAAGACGGCATTCCTCCACGCGCGGGTTCCTGCAAATGCGAAACCGATCTACGTCATCCCTCCGAAAGGGTTCGAGTGCTCTCCGGAACAACAGGGAAAAGTGTGGCGACTCAAGGCGTGGCTCTACGGGCTGCGCCTCTCTCCGAAGGGCTGGAACGGCACCTTCCACGACTTCCTGCTGGAGATCGGGTTCGTTCAGAGTACGGCGGACCCCTGTCTCTACATCCTTAACGCGGGAGGGGTCCTCCTTCTCGTGTACGTCGACGACATTCTTTTGTCGGGAAGCGACGAAGCGCAGGTGATGCGGGTCGTCGAGCAGCTGAAGGAGCGGTTCGACACAGTGTTCCTGGGAGATGCACAGTTCCTGCTCGGTATGGCACTTGAGAGGAACGTCGACGCCGGAACGATCTTCCTGTCGCAGGAGATGTACGCGAAGGCCGTACTTGACAAGTTCGGAATGGCCGACGCGCACTCTACGAAGACGCCTGCGGAGGCTGGGCCTATCAGCACCGTGGAGGAGAAGGTTTTGTCTCCAGAGGACACGGTGTACTTCCGGTCCGCCACGGGCAGTCTCCTGTATCTCAGCAGGGGTTCGAGGCCGGATATTACCCACTCGGTGATGGTGCTTACGAAGAGCATGGCGAAACCGGGTCCCAAGGCGATGGCAAAGCTGAAGCGGGTTCTCAGGTATCTAAAAGGGACAACCACTATCGGGATCACATACACCGAAGACGCCGACGGCGGAGACAAGCTAACGGCGTACGCGGATTCTGACTTTGCCGGTGACCAAGACAAGGGCTACTCCACAACCGGTGTCGTTCTCTATCTCGCAGGTGGCCCAGTGATCTGGATAGCCAAGAATCAAACGGTGCTGGCCATCTCCACGTTCGAGGCAGAAGTCGTCGCGCTGTCCAAGGCGTGCCTCATGGTTATACATTTTCGAAATTTGCTAGAGTCGTTGAAGATGAAGCAGAAGCAAGCAACAGTATTGTACGAGGACAACGCGGGTGCCGTAGCGTTCGCAAAGGGTAGCAAAATCACGCCCCGCACGAAGCACATCGACGTGAAGTTCCACCACGTCCGGCACCTAGAGGACCAAAACGTGGTAGATGTAACTTACATCGACACCAACAGGCAGAGGGCAGACATATTGACCAAAAGTTCGGGAGCTGTGAAGTTCCTGCAGAACCGCCTTATTTTGCTTGGAGTGTGAGTACCTCCCCTTACCGAAATCAGACCATATGTCTTAAAAGGGTTGGACGGTACATGGAATTCGCTGCCCAGAAAACTCTGGCAGTTAGTGATGAGTATTCAATTTGAATTGTTCGAGAGCATGCATTCATGTTGATAGCATTTGTCGAGAGGACACTGGTATTTGTTTCGAGAGGACACTGAGAGAAAGAATTTTGTGTCTTATGTATCAGAGCTAGTCATGACGTAGTTCTTGAGAGGACATGTTGGGATTTGTATGCAAGAACTGACTCTATTCTACTGCATGGGTTTTGTGCAGTATTGTGAAGGCGTGTCTCCAAGTCTGTAACCGTCAGGTGAAGACAGCTTGGGCGCCTTTGTTTTGGATCTAATGATCACTCTGTGTTGTATCTACCCAAACTGCGCCACCACTGCCAACTACACAACAAACAGCAACTACAATTCTGTTGTCAGTGACAACGTCGCTAATGACGCCATCCGGTGGCCCATACGCCCGTGACGAATGTGAATTTACTCCCGAGGTCCCTGTCACAATGTGGTACCTGTCGGCGGCAAAACCATCGCAGCTTGCACCACTAGCGTTGCGTGGGCCTCCTCCCGGATCACCTTCTTCCCGCCAGTCACTCGCTCAACAGAACCAAGCGCATTCTTCCACTTGCCTGCGACATTCATATCGCCTCGGAGTGCCAATCGTGGTCACGCCCATGAAGATCCTACCAACACAGAGGGTGACGAGCTTCTTTCCCAATCCCGTTTTCGGCCTTCCATCGAGCGGGGGAAAGCCAGCTTGGTCGAAGAAGGCTGGCCTTGTCGTAGGTGGCTATCATCGTCGTGGCCACCTTCCATCACGTCCAACATTACAGAAGATGCACGTGACCTCAGCGCATGCGCATTCCCGAAGTCGTCGCTGTTTTGGATGGGAAGACCAACGATATGCACGCATCCTCGTAACCTATCTGAAAAACGATATGTATTGCGTCGAGTGCACGTGCGTGGTTCATACGGAGGCTTCAGCGGACTCTTCGTCTCGAACAGAAGGGAAAACTACTGCAGCAATCCCGAGGGAATCTAGTCACATCGTCAGCGCGTAAGCTGGGAATTGGAAGACGACCGATTTCGATCTTGACTGATTTCACAAAGACCGACAGAGCACCGAGCGGTCGCACACGAGATGCACAAGATCAGCAAGGAAGTTATCGGCAGGATGTTATCCTCGACATGCCGCACCGAGCTGCGGTTGGGACTTGTCTTCAACAGCGTTGCATGCCATCTCCTAGTCTGCCCACACACACCTTCTCTGTAGTCTATATGTAGACAACGTATTCCGCCAGTGCAACTCCAACACCACAGGCGAGATGGCGGGGTGCTATGAAAAACGTGCGAAACAAAGTGCTTTGCTTAGTATGACATGCGGAATTAGGCTATTAGAGGGCAGCAGGAGCAGCGACATTGAACGTTGGCACGTTCAGATCTCTTCCGGAGGGCGCGCTGTCGAAGGCTGAAGGTACACCCGGAAAAGTTCGAATCAGGATGCAAACCTGGGTCCACACCGATTACAGCAGTGAGCGGTGTACGCGCCGTCACAGATCTACCCCCAAACTGCTAGACTACTGTATGCAGTCGTCGAAGGCCGCTGGTGAGCTGCTTCCGTACACCCTTTGTTTAGGAGACTGGGTCTGTGATGGTGCGGATGCATGGAGTATTGGATCGTGGATGTGGTGAGGACCCAGAAATCTTTATTTACGGACATTTCGGGGCCAGCAACAGATAGGTCTGGGCGCGCCAGCGCAAATGTCGATGCTGTACATTATGTCCTCTACTGAGTACCGAATACCCGTGAAACGTCAACACGCTCTGAGGCGGGTCATTTTTTTTTTTTGCGGCACGGCGAAACACCCCACCGGTGGGGTAATTTGTAAACACTGCGCCGTGCCTCGACCTTCCACCCTACCTAGCGTGAAAATCCCACACCAGGTGCATGTTGCATTTCTCATTTTTCTGGGACGCACGCCACACCCAGCATTGACGCACGTTTTCTTTGACCAAGTGCGCTATGCGCAAGCCGCTCTCGTATTAGTTATAGGCTAAATAGATATACCGCACACGTCGGAGTTTTCCCCCCGGGGAGGGGATCGATATGTTTCTGAAACTAACCCCCCCGGGGGGAAATTGACGTACCGTGGGTGGCTAGTGTTTTTTCCAACGCTAACCCGGGAGGAAGCCCCCCCCCGCGGGGTCGTGCAAAATTGTGATGGTCCACACACCAAACACAGAGAGAATGGCGAAACTGAAATGGATAAGATTTTCGAGCAAGCGTTCAACAAGCAGATAGGGAGGAGGAACGAAAGAGCAACGAAGGCGAAGAGAAAAATACAGCAAGGAGGACAGCAGCTGAGGGAGTTTGTCTCGTCCCGCAAGTGATTCCAAGAAGAGGAAGGGCCCGCCTTCCAGTAACAAACAGTACACCTAAATCTTGCTCGAAGCGCAGATCTGCAAATGATTTTTCCGTCCCACATCATGCTTTTTGTTTGGGGTGCTCGGCAGAGTATACTGTCTACGGGGCCTCCGGGGGGTACGCGGATGGAATGTATTGACAGACATGCTGCATGGCGATGGTGTGGCCTACC
This sequence comes from Ectocarpus sp. CCAP 1310/34, assembly GCA_902602495.3. NCBI lineage: Eukaryota > Phaeophyceae > Ectocarpales > Ectocarpaceae > Ectocarpus > Ectocarpus sp. CCAP 1310/34. The sequence continues at coordinate 20,250 of CACKRE030003550.1, forward strand.
GCATGTCTCTTACTCTCTAAGCAACAAGGTCTTGAGTCAACCTTCTTTCTCTTTCGGCCTCTGACGAGCTACCGCACCCAAACACAATATATTGTAAGGCCTGGTGTTGGTAGTGGGTATTGGCGTCTGAGCGGTGGGAGCTGGGCCATCGGGGCAGCGGACACCATTTTC